>RJWT010008248.1:0-26546 GCA_004365215.1 Cuniculus paca | reverse complement strand
TTATCGGCCCCTCATCCCTCGGCTGTAGCAGTCATACAGGCATCGCTTCACCCACGTTCTGCTTTCATCATTTTGCCAGCTCCCGCAGCTCCATGGCTGTATAGGTCATGTACATTGTGTGCTGGTAGAGGTAGGGAGCCCTCCCAGTCCGCCTCCCTGGCTATGTGTTCCTCTGCCTCCACTTTTTGATGAATAGCTGACCAGCATGCAGAACCAGGAGATTTTCCCAGGGGTTTTCTCAGACATGGGGACTTACGCTTCTGGAGACATTTCTGGAGGAGGCAGTGCTTCCCATGCCTTGCAACCTGAGCTCCGCAGCAGTCAGTCATTGCTCAAGGTCCTTCTCTACCTGGTGCAGCTGGTCTACTTGCCAGACAAGGCCACCCACTTCATGATTTAAGCAGCAGAAGAGTGAGAAACAGCCAAGTCACCCACCTTGCCATTTTTTGGGGGGATTTTTTTCTGTCGGTCACTTCCAATATTTGCAAGACATCCCTTCACTCCAAATGGAGTGATTCTCAGTCCTCCAGGGCCTTCCCAGATGCTAAGAAGGTGGCTTCAGGTAGCCATGGAAAGGTCCGTGTTGCTTAGCAGCCATTCCCCTGGGCTCTCCCTCACCTTCAGGTGCTGTTTCCACAGCCTCCACAGGACCACTCAACTCAATGTGCCACCGACCATCCCAGTTGTCAATCTGCTCAGGGGGTCCAAGGGAGATTTTCACAGAGGAGGTTAAACGGGTGTGTGCAAAACATCAGCAACAACAGCCAGCAGCATGGATCAGAGCAGAGAGCCAGAGTGAGAACATGAGAGTTGCCTGCGTCTCTATTACATAGTTCATATACAGGTTGTTATCTCATGTTTACATTCTTCACAGTGCTGCTACCAGCACGTGTGTGTTTCCCTGTGCTAAGTCATGGTTACTTAACTGTATCCCGCTCTGCACCTGTGCTAGACAAGTAGGGTCATGTCCTCAGGTGTCCTTAGATGCCCTGGAGCTTGGAAGCAGTTTGAGTGGTTCCCCCACAACACACACTGGGGAAAGGGCAGCCTCTTCAATAATGGTGCTGAAAAAACTGGATATCTATAGTTACACAATTAAAACTTGATCTGTATCTCTTACACTTTACAAATCAAGACCCAAAAACTCTGAAACTACTAGAAAAAAAAATAAGCAAAGGGAAAACACTTCAAGACATTGGTATAAGTTGTGGTTTTCTGGATAGGTCCCCCAAAGGAAAATTTGACAAATAGCATTGCAGAAAACTAAAAAGCTTCTGCCCAGCAAAGGGAACATTCAACAAAAAGACAAACTACAGAATGGGAGAAAATATTGCTAGCTATTCATCTGATGGGGGGGTGGTTAATATCCAGAATATATAAGGAATTAAAGAACATAACAAAAAAGCAAGCAATTCAACTAAGATGAGCAAATGATCTGAATAGACACTTCTCAAAAGTAGACCCACAGGTGACCATTACATACAGTATATGAAACATGCTCAGTAACATCAAGTATCAGGGAAACTGAAACAATGAGATACCATTTCAGTACAGTTGTAATGATTATCAAAACAACAACAATAAGCTAACAAATGCTAGCTAAGACCTGGAGAAGAAAGAAGAACCCTTATACTTGTGAATTAGTAGAGTCATTGTGGAGAATAGTATGGATGTTCTTCAAAGAACTAAAAATAGAATTACCGCATGAACCAAATGTCTCTCTCCTGAGTATACCTCCAAAAGAAATGAAGTCAGCATACTAAAGAGATCCCTGCATGCCTATGTTCTTTGAGATATTATTTTAAGATGTAAAATCAGCCTAGGTGTCCATGAAGAGATGAATGGATAAAGAAAATGGAGTACATCTACACAATGGGGCATTATTCGGTCAGGAAGAAGAATAGAATTCTGACACTTGCAAGAACTTAAGGCATTATGCTAAGTAAAGTAGACAGAAAGAAACAGAAAGACAAGTACCATATGTTCTCTCTCAAATGTGGAAGTCAGAAAAAGTTGACCGGGAAATATAGTACTAATTTCTAGGAACTGAGAGGCGTGAGGTGTAGAGAGAGAAGATGAAAATTGGACATGCTTAATGGGTGCTGTGTACATGCATGGTAAATCACGCTCAACCGCAACAATAGATAAAATTTAAAATTAAAGGTAGATAACTATACTACTAATCTCTGTTAGTTCATCAAATAGAACAGCTTGTATTTTCTTTGTTTGATTGCTTGATCATTTTTTCGTGCCTAAATCTTGTAATCTGAGCAACTACTTTGAAGATAACAATATGCAATATAATAACTAGTGCTAGTTTCCCATTATTGTTTTTGAAATTCTGTTTCATTTCTATTCTTTTTTTGTTTTTAAATTTTAAAAAAATATAAAATGAAAAAATTTGTTGTTCATCAATCTTTTATGCCCTAATTTTAGCATCCATTAACTATTTTCTAACTCTACCATTCCTTTTAATGTAAGAAAGAGCTTTTCCTTCTCTGCCTCTATTTAACAAATGGATTACATCACCCTGGATTCCTGGGGTTTATTTTTTAAAACACGAGGTATCTAGTTCTATAATGAGTTATCTCTTTTGGTGATCAAATTGCTCAAGAATTGGTTATTGAGAGTCTCTCACCTATGTCTTTAACATCTCTTTGTGCTGGCTGTTTTCCACTGCATTTAAGCATCCTTCTCTCTCCTTTCTAGACATAGCACTCTACCTCCTGCCATATCTCTTATTTCCGCTTCACAGCTATATTTCTTAAAAGAGAGTCTACATTTGCTGTTTCCATTTCCTTCTCTCCCACTCATTCTTCACCCTACTTCAGTCTACAGTTGGTCCTCTGTATTCATAGATTCTGCATCTATGGATTCAACCAATATTCAGAAAATAAAACAGATTACTGTTAGCACTGAACATGTACAAACATTTTTCCCTGTGATTATTTGCTAAACAATGCAGTGTAATGACAATTTACCTAGCAATGACTTTGCCTCAGGTACTCTAAGTTACCTGGAGATGATTTAAACTATCCAGGTAGGTTAATCTGCAAACACTACACCATTTTATATAAAGGACTTGAGCATCCTTGGATTTTGATATCTGTGAGGAGTCATGGAACCCATGCTCCCTCCAGCAGTACAATTGTGTTTTGCATCTGTAACACACCACCAAAAGTGTCTCAATTAAGGCCAAAATGTCTGCCCTATCACCAGGTTGACAGAGTTTATGAGCATTCATTTTTGATAGCCACTCCTCCTCTCTGTCTTTGAAACTCTTCATAAAATAAAAACAGATGCAAAAAATCACAGGAAGTAAGTGTATCGATTTGTGAGTTATTATCAGTTTAACACCCTGATAAATGATCACTCAGGATAAAGAATGGAAAGCAAAAGTCTCCCACTAAGGTAGCTCTTTCTTCCTATCTACCTTAATTAATCATTATCTTGACTTTTTAATTAGTACATGTTTGCAATAATAATGTTTCCATTCCTCGTGTGGAGTTTGTGCATGGACATAACACATCTTAATTCCTTTTTTCATCCCTTTTCCCTCTTTCCTCCCTGATCCTCCATCTCTTGATTCCCTTCCCATTTGAGAAATTTCTATGTCCCTATTACCTATTATCTATCCTTTATGATAACCATTTCCTCGCATTTCTTTATGATTTTATCACTTATGTGTATATCCTTAGGCATTATGGCTTTTTCTTGCGTATTTGAACAATTTTGGTATATCATTTAAGTGTTTTTTCATCTACAGACTCTTCATAGCTTCTATATCTTTCTGCTCAGTATAATTTGATTGCAGAAGACCTGGGGATATTTTTCTATAGAATTTCTCCATAATCTGGATTTTGCCTATTGCATTCTCCTGGTAGAGTTTAGTATGTTCTTCTGTCCTCTACACTTCCAGAAAATTGACAGGTGGGCCAGACAATTGATCAACTAGGATTTGATTTCTTTGGCAAGACTTCAGATGGTGGTGGAATGTTCTTCCACCAGAGGGTACATTTTGTCTGTTTTGTTTTAGCTTACTTTGCTGTTAGTTTATTTTCAGTGTCCAGATTTATTAAATCATTGGGGCTTGTGAATTGTGGTGTTCTAATCTCTCATTTTTTTATACATTAGTTGAAAACTTTTTTGCAAGAGACATTTTCTTTCATATATTCTTTGTTTCATTTTGTTTTTATTTTAAATACACAACAAAACAAAAAGAATAAAAATGATGGTACAGAATTTCAAAACAAAATAACAGGAAATTAACACTAGTTAATATATTGCATATTGTTATCTTCAAAGTCATTTAGAATACTAGATATGGTTAATAGAAGAGAGACTGGTAAAATTCTTGATTCATTTCTTTCTTTCTTTATAAATTTTTAAAACAATGGTATTTCCTATAATCCTTTAAATATAATCAATTGGTCTTTAAAATATAAACTCATGAATTTAAACATTTAATGAATTTCAATCAGTAGGAAATCTACTGAAGGTCAGATTGTTCCAACTTTGGCCAATATGAGTTCACTCTAGTTAGATCCTGAGTCTTTTTGATATGACATTACAAGTGGTCTTTAATTTATTCCTTGCTATTTGCTATGTCAGGGTGTTCCAGGAATACCTTGTACATTTCCTGCCCCAGATATGGAGCCAGCATTTCTCATCAACTCTGATTTCTTTTTAATGAGAAATAATATTTCAGGATTACAATCTGAGTTCTGCAGATGTTCTTTGCTACTGGACTACTTCTACTGTTTTAAGGTCTATGTCAATGAAGGGATAAATATATATATATGTATATATAAGTCTATGTTAAATATATGTCTATGTTAAATTCAGGTGGTGCTGGGTTATGATGCCACCAAAGCACCAAATCAATCAATCAATCAATCAATCAATCAACTCAGCCAGTCTCTGTGTTCATAAGATGCATAGAAGTAAATAAAATACAAATAGGCTGTATTATTCAATGTCCAAGTTGTCTCTTATTACATACAATTCAATTATTTTGAGTACCTAAATTGATGACTAATGGAAACAGAGTAACGATAGTGAATTTGGGGAGCCTAGTCGACCTTGAAGGGATAGGAATTTGGAGCAGCATGAAGTAGCATATTTTCCACTACTGCCCTTTATCTTATTATCTCGGTAACAGGAATTTATTATTTTTCCTGGCAATACTCTCTTCCAATAAGCAGTAGGATACCTAGTTAACCATTATCTATCACCGCTGCCACAAATTGGGGATTTCCACTTCACAGTTGTCCTCAGGTGGATTTCCATGCACCTCTCCAAGGCACACCTCTCATATATTTTTCTCCTTCCTGTCCTTGTCTTCATCTCAAAGAGCTGTTTCTCTATCCTGCCTACCTTTTCCCTCACACTCTTTGTTGCATACGTTTTGATCTTACAGTACTTCTGCCTTTTCAACTTATGTCTTCACAGAAAGCACTCACTTCTCTCTGATTTTAATTGTTTAATTTTTATTTCTCATTGTACATCTTTGCAGTACATGATTACATTCATTGTGGGGAGTTGGTGCATGGAGATAGCACGTCTTCATTCTTTTTCCATCTCCTTCCCTTGTCTCCCTCACCCCTCCATTAACTTGCTCCCTTCCCACTTACAAAAGATCTACCTCCCTGTTTCCTATTATCTATCTTTTCTTTTGCACTTGATTTATATTATGAGTTTTTCATATAAAGGAAACCACTCCATATTTAAGCTTGTGTGGCTGATATATTTCACGTAACATGATGGTCCCAAGGTGCCTAATGGTCACTATTCACAACTTCCCTTTCCTCTCCTCTCCTGTGTCTCTTCTCACTATCTCTTTTCTCTCCCTGCCTTGGATTCTGTTATAGCCCTCATTATTAAAATCCCCATAGAGGCTGTATTTCTCCTTTGACCATTTATGGTCAACTCCCAACAGTCTCACTTTTCACCCCATTTCTGGGAACATTTCCTGTGATTGCTACTGTTAGTTTTGCTTCCTCTAATGGCATTGTCACTCGTTATGCCCAATCTTCACCCTTTGGTGTTCTTTGCCGGTGTGCGTGTGTGTGTGTGTGTGTGTGTGTGTGTGTGCACGTGTGTGCGCGTGCCAGGTGAGAGGGACTGTCTTCAAAGTAGGGCTGTGCTTCCAATTCTGCAACTCAAGGGAAAAATATGCATTCTCCTATATCATTGTGAAGAATTATATTCTGCCTTACTTTCCTTACTTATTTTGCTTCTAAACACTATTTATAATTTTGTCTTCAGTGACGTGGATACGCACAGAGCCTTACACTTGAGAGGCAAGTGCTGTACCACTCAGCTACACCCCAGCCCCTACTGTTTCACACAACCAGTTCATTCTTAAACCAATTTCACTTCCTGTTCTACCTCCACACTCTTCTCTCTCTCTCCTTTCTTTCTTTTTTCTTTTCCTGTGGGCTTAGCGTCTAATCCAGAGCTTCGCACATGCTGCACACATGCTCTAACATTGAACTGTACTCTCCAGGTCAGCTGCTGTTCTCACACTGGCCCATTGTACCTCCCAACAGATTCCACCAAGTGCTGTCTCTTGGACCTGTACCAGAATTCATGGTGGAGCAGAGATTTAGCTCCCTCTTCTGAACAGGACACTGGGTGCCAGTATCACTGTTCCTGCTGATACTGTGGGTTGAAAGCAACCCCCTGCACCTAGCACTGTAGTGTGGGTTGCCCACAGTTGGAAGATGTTGGAGTTTGGGGTAGAAGGAGTGTGTGTGGGAAAGAACAGTCATGATTTAATCTCTGCCCAAAGCACATTTCTTGGTGGCAAGACTGGCCCTGCTGCTGACTGCCTGGCAAGGAGTCTGCACAGCTTGAGAGAGTCGTGCCAGGACCACCTGCTGGGCACCTTGCTGCTCTCTGGGCTTCTGCTGAGAAAACCAGAGAGGATGACGTTTCTTCTCCTTACACACAAGGACCTGAACCATGTGATAGGGGTCGATAGGATTAGTCACTTTCGAAGTGTTTTCTTTCTCTGCACAATATATACTTTACATAAAAAAAATTCCTGTGTTTCTTTTTTAAATGTTATTTTTAACTGAGAAATGATAATTGTATTTATGGGACACAATGTGATGTTTTAATAGATGTTTATATGGAATGATTAAATCAAGGTCGTTAACAAGTGCATCACCTTGCATATCGTGTGTGTGAGTGTGTGTGTGTGTGTGTGTGCTTGCACATGCAATGTTGGGGACAGAACCCCAGGCTTCACGCATGCCAGGCAAGTGCTATACCACTGAGCTACACCCCAGAACTCCCTTACTGTTAGTGGGTGAAAACACTTAAAATCTATGTCATAAAAGCAGGTTTGAAGTACTGTATACAGTTGACAATAGTCACCTTGTTGGGCAGTAGATCCCCCACACTTATTTTTCTTGTCTCATTGGAAATTTGCACCATTTGATGAACATCCCCCCCCTTTCTCTGTCCACCTCCTTCCCCAGCTTCTGGTAACCATCATTCTATTCTGCCTCTGCAAATTCAACTTGTTTAGATTCTGCATATAAGGGAAATCACTGGTATTGATTGCTCCGTGCCTAGTTTATTTCAGTTAGCACGATGGCTTCCATGTTTTCCCAAATGAGAGAATCTCACCTTTTAAAGGCTAAATATATACATACTAATATGCACAGATATATAACACTACATATATACATACTAATACACACAGATATATACACACTACATATATACATACTAATATACACAGATATATACACACTATGTATATACATACTAATACACACAGATATATACACACTACATATATACATACACACGCCACATTTTCTTTTCCCAGTCATCTGAGGATGGGTGGTGTGGTTGCTCCCACATCCAGGTTGCTATGACTAATGCTGCAAGGAACATGGGTGTATAGATATGTCTTGGGCACACTGATTTCAGTATATTTTGCAGTCAGGTAACACATCATGGTCACTCAGAGCTGTCACTCAACTAGTCTGAGACCTTGCAGTGATAGCAACTTGGCAACTGGAAATCAAGTTAACCTTCCTGTTTTCAGCCAATTCCAGACAGGAGAGAAGGGTAAGTTTATAAATCAAATGGGAACTCATTCCTGAAGTAAGAGGATGTGCCACACATGAAGAAAGCATACTTAGATACAGAGGCTAAGGGCCATTGGAAACTGGGTGTGGTTTCCCCCAGTCCATACTTTCAATGTGTTTTGCAGCGGCCCATGGAAGCTATGGGGAAGGATCTGGGCTGGCTGGTCAGATCCAGTTCTCAGAGTTCATCCTCAGCCTTCCTTGGGTTAAGAGCAGAGAAGGAGAAAGAACATGTTCCTGCCACATCAGAGGTGCCTGAATCCCACATAGCTCTTTACGGGACTTCTTTTCAAGGTGTTAAAACCCTGGACTTCAGGAATGACTGCATATTTTATAATATCAGTTTTCTATGATGATGTCTTGAGGCTAACTTTTTTTTGAGATAGGGTCTTATCTATTGCCCAGTATAGCCCCCAACTCCAGGTCTGAAGTGATCCTCCTGCCTCAGACTCCCACGTAGCTGGAATTAGAGGTGCAAACCACCGTACCTTGCAGAAGTCACATTTAAATTGCTGGTCAGAAAAAGCAGGTCTGCAGCTGAGAAAATGACTTATCATTCAACACCATTTGTGGTGAGAACATCTGTAAATCTATGTCAAAATAGGACAGCAGAGTAAAGAACACAAGAGGGGTCCAGGGTAAAGGGCAAGTTAGCCTGAGGTTGTAAAAAGGCACTCAAGACAGCAGAGACTAGGATGAGAACTAACAAGCCTTTTAATACAACCTGTCTTTTCCTTAATAGCTTCTTCGCCTGATTTTCACAGCACAGTGAGTCTGTGGGAAATACAGAGAACCAAGACCATTAGGTTAATGAGTCAACTTTACAGCAATGCTGACTAAAGAAAACTTAAAATGCACACATAGCTTGCCTATCTATTTTAATCAGCTTCACAAGACAGTTGTCTAACCATCTACTTCTATTTGCCAGCTTGATCCATCTTAAAAGCACCTGCTATTCACTGTGTCCCATTATCTGGGTAAGGAGGGAAGCCTGAAGATGCAAGGTTGGGTGGCGCAGATAATTGCAGTCAGGTGATGCTGCAGGCAATTTACAGACAGGACCGTTTAAACTATGCACAGCTGATTTTATGCAAACTCCCAAGCTTCCTGGTTGCTCTCTACCATCCACTTATTCACCACCTCTTACCAAGCCAACTTCTTAAAAGCACTGACGTAATTTGCCTTGTCATTTTCTCACTTCCCACATGCACTGTTCAGCCGCAGGGGTTTGGTTTCTATCCCAACACACTGCCAGGCTACCATGTTTAATCCCTGGTCCCTGGTTCTTTTCAGGTTGGACACAATAGCTCGTCCTCTCGCCGTGATCTCCACTTGCTTGGTTCTCTTCCTGTGGCTCTGAGTGTTTTATCACTCAGTCCCATAAGGGGCCCTTTGTTTACCCCCTTACAGTTGCTCACCCCATTTTCAGCCCAGCCCTTTTCTCTCATTATCTTTGCACAATGTACTCATCTTATGGACAAAATCAAATCCTGGATGTTGATGAGGTCCACATCTATCCAGCTTAGAGTTTTCTTCTGAAAGTCAGATTGCTCACCTAGCTGCTGATGAGCTTATTGACCTAAGCTCCATCTAGTCTGAATTCTACTGCAGTTCAACTCAGCTGGTCCAGTGAAGATGCAGCATCTTCCTCGACTTTCTGTCTTTTCTCAAGCTTGATATCATCTCCTGGTCAGCAAAATATGGGTTTATCTGTGACTCTGTGTTCCACCCCTTTTAATCTCAAGAAGAAGAAAATCTCCAAGGCAACCAACTCTTACTTTATAAGTGTTTCAAGCAAGCACTTCCTCTCTTACATTACATTCTATCTCATACAGCACTCTCTGGTGGGGAATACTGCATCATCCTCTAATTGTTTTACCAGTATTTTGTACTTTGCCTCTCAAACTCATATTGCACAAAGTCTGTGGAGTGATTCTCTCCAAACTCTTAAGCTAACTATGTAATTCTATGCCTTAAAGTCCTTTACTGACTTTCTGGGAGTCATAGAGCAAATTCCAAGATCTTTAACTGGTATAAAATGTGTCTCACCATGACCTGGCTCCTGCCTTCCCTTAAATTCATCTGTATCTTATGCTCCAATAACATTAAACTCTGTGATTCCTGATGCAGAGACTTCTCTGCCTTTGTGCACACCATTTTTCTACCTGAGGGTTTTTTGGCACCATCCACTCCATCTTGAGAATGGCTTTGAGGCCAACTTCTATCATAGGAAGTCATAGTTTTCACCTTTCTGGTCCCAAAACTACTTTGACTGGTGATAGGATCAACTTTGCTGTCACAACTTGCACGTTTCTTCTTGCTGAACTCACAACCATGAATTACAGTGTTTATGTCTGTCTCCCATAAGACGTTCAGTTCCTTGTTGTCCAAGTCTAATGCCTCTATCTTTGCATGCCCAAAGCCAACACAGTGCTCGAACCAGTGAATACTCAGCTAGCAGTTGTTGATTGACCTAGTGATCATTTTTGTTTCTTAGGTTCCTTCAATAACACAAAGTATAAGAATGAGGCAAGAATGGGAAGAATATAAAATAAGAACACAGCACTTGCAAATGTTATGCTATTTTGAAATTAATTGCTTTAATAGAAGCTCCAACAATTATGGAGTAGAAAAGGAAAAGATTGCATTTAACAGAGAGTGAAAAATGGGGAGGAGAGGGGTCAGGAAGTACACTAAGGAGGGCCTAAGGTTTAAGTGAGAGTTTGAGTACAGCAAGAGGTCTGCATAGTAAAAAAGAGCTCTAGAGCAACATCTAATGTGAATCCAGTCTTGTACATAACAAATGAGTAAACACCAGTGATAAATGTGCTTGTAAAAAGGGAGAGAAAAGAGTGAATTCATTCTTCTCATTGGCAGGGTGTGTCCCACTATGGAAACACAAGGTTTTTTCTTTAGTGGCTGCACTCTGGAGAGGGAAACACCAAGAGGGAAGACAGAAAAGTGGCTGGCACGCACGGAAGGAAGAAATTCACACATCTGGATGAGGAATGACCTCTGCCTCCACTGGTAGGTAGAGGCAGGTACACAGAGGTCAAGCCATGTATCACCTCCCTTGTGCTCTGGGGAATATTGTTTCACATTGCTATTTGACACCTTATTAAGGGACTTTCACAAATATGCTGTTTTCTCCACATTATCAAAAAGTCAATCAAATGAACTTGAGGAGAATGGGTGTATAAATGGGCCATGAAAACAAAGATTAGATTCCAGCACAAATGCCTGGTGAAGCATTTGAAACTCATAAACACTTGAGTGATATATAAATATTAACTGAATATTATTAGCAAGCTTTAATAACATGGACAAACAGGCAAATAGCACCCACTTCCATTGCATGCACTAGGAGAAACAAAGCAAAAAGGAACTTTCCTGGCAGCTCAGAATTTCTAGGAAGAGAAAATCCATGACTGCCTTTATCAGCTTCCCCCAATACAAGCATGACAGTTAAAAGGAGAGAAAATGCCTCTTTCAGCAATTCATCATCTTCAGAAAAGTGAAACTGCTACTTTAGTAAGGTCATTTAAAAAATAGTGCTACCCATTTTTATTTTTTAAGAAGATTGTCCCAAATAGTTTCCTTTGAGAATTACACATGGGTTATTTAAGGGAGTTTGGTTTGTTTGTTGTTTGTTTGTTTTTTGCTTGTTTGTTTTTGACTTCTCTCCTTTCTCTCCTTGAGCTATGAAATCCCAAAACAAGATAACTTGGCCGACACGGGTGCCTATCTGTCACTGGATCTTGTCGCCTTGGAAGAGGAAGTTGCGTTTTTTCCCACCATTGCGCTCTGGGAGGTGGGGAGTGAAGCAAGTGCGTTTGATGGCAAGATTGTCCCGAAGAACACACTGAATGACTAAAAAGAGGACTATCATTGCTTTATTCTCCTTCAAACTTGCCTGAAGAATAGTGGAATCATTTGAAAGGAATATTAAATTTCTATTATTTCAAAACGAAAGTAATTTAGAAATGTTGAATTAGTTACTACTGTTAAAATAGTGAAGAAATTCATTAACATCAGTTTTTTTGAATACAAAACTTATTTCTCAAATATCCAGAAAAAGAACAAGTGATCTTAGCTTTACTTTTAGTAATGTTAGAAATACAGAAATCTGGAAAATCAAGTTTTCCCAAGAAAACTGCCGCGAGGTTACAAAATCTCTTGCCTGGAATTTTCACAGGCACTGTTTCCAGTTGTGTCTCTCAAGTAGACACAGGCGGTTTGTGGGTCTAGATGTGGTGGTCTTCTGAATATACACTGAGTTAAACTTCATGTAAAGGAATTTACCTTTTTCCACATTTCAGCACATTTTAATAATATAAAGTGGTACATCTTACAGGAAATTTTAACCTTACAGAAATGTTGAAAACACTTGAGAGCAAACATTGAGTGCACCCTGAATTCTATTAACATCTTTCTATTCTCACTTGATAGCTGCCCACCCCTCTAACATCTAGAATGCTGCCAATGCCATAGAAAGTACCCTGATTCTTTTCTGTACTATGTATTCAACCTCCTTCCCAAAGGCAGAGGCTTTAAATTTTTACCCACCTGAGATTTAACGTTCAAATTAAATGCCACTCACTGACTTCCTGAATGCCTATGTCATTTTGAAGTAGCTGGGAATTTGTGTAATTCTTTATGTAATTCTTTCAGTTTTTTAAAGTAAGCTATTGAATGCATATTGTGTCTTCAGGACAAACAAATTGGGACCCACATTCTATGAAGAATTGTCAGTCTTCAGATAGACTATCTCTTGGGGAGACAGGGTTGCTCTCTGGGGCTGAGGCTTTTGTTGGTAAAATGGACACACATACACACATATACATGTACAGAATAGATACATAATGGATATGTAGTGAATACACAATGTATATAACATGGGCATATATATAATGGATTATACAGTGGACATATACACTACACACACATGCACACACACATGCATACACGCACACAAGCACACCAGCTCAGGACTACTCCAAGGGGAGTTATAAAGGTGAGAAAAGGAAGCAGAAAGCAGTTAAGGTTTCAACAGAAATGTAAAATATTCTCATTATCTGTAGTAACCGGGTAAATTGGATTATTAATGGTAGGTTGGAGGCACAGCCTTGGAGATTGCATGCATTCCTAACAAAACATTATGGGTTTTATTTCCTGGAAAATTTGGTGGAATTGCATAATGGGCTCAGTGTGCTATATCTCCACTTTTCTCATTAATGATGGTTAAATTCTTGCACTAATGAAGCATGTAGAACCACTGTTTTCAGTGTTGGTCTTCAATAACAGTTTGCTTAAATTTGGTCCACTCCAATAATACAAATCAATTTTATTTTACTTTTATTTTTTATTAAATGAGAATTTAAGAAGAAAAAAAATAGATTCTTTCGCATACATCCTAATTGGCAAATCATTTTAAAATTCTTGCCTCCAAATACTAAGGAAAAGAATTGACAACTGACCTTTGTGATCTAAAACAATCCCAACTCTGTTAAATTATCTGGATCTCAAATGCATGAAGCATTTCAGATAAAAGTCAGTCAAGAAATGAGCTTGAAAATCAGTGCCTTGAAGTTGTATGGTCATAAAGACTAATATTTACCTGCTAATCATTTTTATACCTGAATTTCACAGTACGATGTTTTAGAATACTTATAGATAGTAAAATCATTGTTATTTGAAACAAAGTAACATACCTATCATTTCACATATTTACATTTTTGTGTGACAAGGGAAGTTAAATATCTACTTATTTAATGAAGGTCCCATTACAATATAATTTTGTTAACTATAGTCTTCATGTTGTACTAGTTCTGGACTTGTTCAGACTACGTATCTGCCACTTCGGATCTTTGACATATCTTTGCATTTCTTGCTCTCTCTCTCTTTCTACTCCTGGTAACCACTGTTTTTGTCTATATTTCTGTATATTTGACTTTTGTTTGCTTGTTTAGATCTACATGCACATGAAATTACGCAAGAGTTGTCTTCCTGTACCTGGCTTTTTTCACTTGATAGAATATACCCAGATTCGTCCATGATGTGAAAAATGCCAAGATGCCCTTTTCAAAGCTCAGTAATCTCCCCGCCATGATTTTCTTTATCCATGTGTCCGTTAATGCACACTTAGGTTTCTGCCATATCTTGTCTATTGTCAGTGAACATGGGAATTCAGTCCCTCTTCTGTGATGACACTGTGTTTAGATGTCCTCACTTTGAAGCTATCAATTTACGCCTCTGAATTGTGCTTGCATGTGCTCCGGAGCATTTATCTACTCGTCCTGTGTGGTTTGTGGTGAGATGTGGGGCCGAGTTCCTCCTATGAGTCAGTTTTCCTCTTAGCCCCAGGATCCTCCTCTGTGAAGCGGGGCCTTTTCCATGGAGTATTCTGACTTCGATGCCGTTGCACAAGTCACCAACCAGCAGAGAGGTACAAGAACATGATGTTCTCTAATTCAGCGATGCTCCTGCTTCGATGCCCTGCGATCTTAATAAAAGTTAGTAAGTCTGAGATGGGACCCAAGACCGTGTTTGTAACAGGCTCCCTGGGGAGACCTGCTGGCCTTCAATCCATGGGAAGTAGCAAGGTCTCCTCTAGAAAGAGATCAGGAGTGAGATGTCCCCTGTGAAGGCTCCCAGGAGGGCATTTTTGCCACAGCTGGGCAAATTCATCTGTTTGAGCAGCAAAAGGTCAACATATAATCAATTCTTTCTTCCAGTACAACTTGCCCTGGAACATTTTTCCCCTTTCAGGCAAAATGACTCAATATCAAAAAGCTCTTGCTTTCTGAAATGTCAGGTAATCAAGAGCCAGACTTTAGACAATTATCAGCAATGAAAAAATAGTGGAAAGAACTCACACACCCACATGTTTACTTATGCAGCAGAGTAAACTCAAGAGCCGAGTAATCAGGGAATCTCTCTCAGGGACAAACGAAAAACGCTTCCCTCACTTTTACTGTTCTCCAAATGAATGCATAAATATCAGTTAAATGAATAGTGCATTCAAGATTAATAACTGGACCAACACTGAAAACTGTAAAAAATGAAGCAAAAATTATCAAAGTCCCAACATTCAGATATAACCACAGGTAATATCTTAGAAGGACTATTTCTGTGTCTCTGTGTGACTTCAAACCCCTGTACAATATTCCTAATTTTACATAATTAAAGTGACTTTTAGGGTATCAAAAATTGACTCTCTTTGCAAAAATACATTTTCCTGTCCATAAGTCTTAATTAACAATAGTACTTTAAATGGTTGCTGAAAATTTCATGACATTGATGCAAAAGAATTAATTTTTTCCAAAAATTTGAAGGTGTGACTTTAAAGATGATTTTGTTAATTTTGTGATATCTTTTTATTACTATATGTTTGCAGGACATAATGTTCCCATTCCTTGTGTAGAGTTGCTACACGTACATGATACATATTTCTTTCTTTCTTTCTTTCTTTCTTTCTTTCTTTCTTTCTTTCTTTTCTTTTCTTTTCTTTTTTTTGGGGGGTACCAGAGATCAAACTCACAACCTCATGCTTGCCAGGCAGGTGCTTAAGCCACTGAGCTAAATCCCTGGCTTAATTTTGTTTTTTATCCCCTCCTTTTCCCTACCTCGCCTGTCCCTCCATCTCTTGATCCTCTTTCCATTTGAAAAAGACCTATCTTTCTACTTTCTATTATGTGCTTTTTATTGTGCTTTCTTCATTTACAATTTGGGTTTCTTACATGAGAGAGATCATGTGATATTTAAGTTCTGGTGTCTGGTGTATTTCACTTAACATTATGGTCTCCAGGTGCGTTCGTTTTCTTTAGATTACTCAAATTTATCCATCTTTAAATTCCATTGTGTGTAAATACCACATTTTCTTTATCCATTCATCTGCTGATGAATATGCAGCTCCTTCCGTGATTTTATACATTGTGCTGCTATAAAAATGGGTATCCATGTATTACTGCAATATGATATCTTTAAGCCTTTCAGGGAGATACCTAGAAGGGCAATAGGTGGGTAAAATTAATTCTATACATTATACTAATTATACGAACTCAAACAACATAGAAAACTACAGAGATTAGAGCAAATGCCCTTCCTCTCATTTTAACTCTAAGAAGTACCTTCTCTAATGTTATGCAAATACCATTTATGGTACCTTCCAATGTATATGCATACATCAAAAGAATAGCTAGATAAAAGTAATCATTTTTATAAAAATGAGATTATGCCATACATTTCATTTGAAAGCTTTTATGATTTAATTGTAAGTGAACATAATGGAGGGAAAAAACTTCAACCAAACTATGAAATTGTTTCTTTACATGGAAAACAAATACTACTTCCAACACACACCGCTTAAACTTTCTGTGGGAACCTGAACAAACTACTTAACATTTCTGAAACTAGCGATTGTGATCTGTAAAATGGGATTTAAATTGCCCAAGGCATAAGATGTTTTGAGGATTAAGAAGAGATAACATGAAACACTTAATATAGTAGCTGGAATGCAGTGATTAAAATGTTAGTTATTTTCATATGAGCTCAGTTATGTGGATTTGTTTTGAAGAAAACTGGTCATGAAACATCAGAAGTAGGAGTCATGTTTTTGGGCCAGGTCCATTTTTGGGGAAAAATTTAGACAATGTTATTTAACTTTCTGCTGTGCAAGGTGGAGAAATCAATCGTGACTTCTCTCTCTCCCACCTTCTTCCCAAGCACAACCTGACTTCTATTTTATTATTTTTAGTTAGCCAAGAGTGTTAACATCCACATTCTGCTCTATAGCCATCATTCCTGTAGCTGTTTAATCATGGTTTTACATTGAAATGAATTTAATAATCAATAACCATCATTTTAGTTCAGTCTTTTCCTTTCCGAGATCTGTATTTTGATTCATTCTTTGATTACCTGGGTTTTATTTTGGAGTCACTGCTTTCAGCAAATGGGCATGGTTGCTCTATCCTTGATTATTTCCTGATTAAGAATTTCTGTCTGTTAGTCTTAAAAAGCAATAATTCAGGAGGTGTGTTGTATTCTCCAGTAAAACTTTCTCTGCTTTTTATGTTTCAATATTATCCCTGAGAATTTAATAGCAGTTATTTTTTTCTTTTATAAATGGATTAAATTTCCCTTGGATGAGTACAGAATTCTTTTATTGCACCTAATATTCAGTAACCTCTTTATGACATGCCTTTATGTAGATTTTTATTAAAATAAATCTTCCACAGAATACAAAATGTGCGGTTCTCTCCACATTTAGTGCTCACTATGTTTAGGTAAACTTTCTTCTATTATATCTTTTAAAAATTAATTGTGAATGGCATCTCATATGCAACTGCAGTTCAGCCATCTCCAAGATCACCTTCAGGTTCAGGGAGTCACAGAATGGACTCGGAGAACACAATAAAGCTGTTATACTCATGGTTACATTTCATCATGCGAAAGGTTATAGACTAAAATCCGCCATGGGAAGGGGCATGCAAAGCAGCATGCTGGACACAAGGGGTGACTTCCAGTTGTCCTCTCTCAGTGGGGTTGTGCAGACAGTACTTGCCTGTCCCAGCGATGACGTGTCCATGTGCATGGGGTATTGTCAAATGGGAAAGCTCAACCATCCGGGGTACCCAGGGTTTCACTGGGGTCAGACACATAAGAATGATGGACCACCCATGTGGCTGACCTTCATCTTCAACCTTGCAGAGATCAAGCTATTAGCTCTAGTGCAAGTCTCTCACCATAAATTGCACTGCCAGTGTGGACTTTCTGGTGCAGGCCTAGATCCCAGGGTAAATAAACACACTTTGACCATGTGGGTTGCTCTAAGGGCTTAGTAAAGGTTACCTCCTAGGAACTGATCTGGGGCCAAAACTTTCTTTGGGCAAGGTTAATTTTTTACTGCATAATGGAAAATGCATAAAGCGCAGACACACACACTCACACACACATATTGGCTATCTAGCTAAACAGATTTCTGAACATGTAATAACACAAAAACCCATATACCCAGTACCTAGTAGAATATATTACCAGTATATTTTCCAGCTGTAGCATGCCCCTCTTAATTCTTGCTCTTGGCTTTTGTGTTACCTTTCTTATTTTTAAAATAGCTACTAACTCATATGAACTCTCAATCTGATCTCGGTTTTTTTTTTTTCTTATCTGCCTTTAGTTATGAAAATCCGAGTAGCAAGTGCAAACCTAGTTATTTAGGGAAGCGCTATACTGAGTGAACAGAGGAAACTCGAGCTGAGCTGTGTCAGGGTCACACTGTGACTTCAGCTTCCCTTAGGGTTAACAGCAGCCTCCTCCGGGGGGAAGGGGGTGATGTCACGGTTGAGTACCAGAAAATATGAGGCTCATTGAAATGGGGTACTGGCAGTGTGAACTGTGTAACAGGTGCTGAGTACCTGGCAAAAATAGAGTCAGAGAGATTGAACTGCTCTCCACTTCCTGGTTCCTGGCTTCTGCAGGAGAGATACCGATTGCTGACCATCTGTTCATGTGGTCTGCCACATTTCCTGGAACACTTGCAGTTACGTGGGGTCATGTTTCCAGTTGTCACCAATGTGGTGGGAAAATAGACGTATGTTACTTGTGGGTGGAAAATTCAAGAGCTGGTGCTAATCCAATTATCTTTTCTCCCACAGAGAATTTTTTGGAACAGCATGTTGAGAATTAGAATGCTCATCGGCCAGGTGCCTGAGTGTCTATGTATGGCAGAGTCTCTATCCCAAGCCACTGGGTATATGAGAATGATAAGATGCCAAAGTCTTGGCAGTTAATTTGTTACAAAGCATAATCAGGGATTTTCTGATAGATACACCTCATCATGCCCTAATTTTAGCTTACAGGTGAAGGTGGTTGAAACTCACTTGTGTGGTTTGGAACAAGCATCTTCAAGATCTAGCATTGAAGCATAGATGGAGAGCAGGGATTCCCGTAGCACAGAGCACTTTAAGCAGTCCAAGATACAGAGCATGGGGCAGTCTCATGCAGGCATTCCAGGTTGGATCCCAGCTGCTGAGATGTTGGTAAAGAGAGTTTTCTATATACTTGTTGCTTGGGGCATACGACTTTAGACTGGGTTGTTGCTTTATAACTTATCATGCTGAAATCTCCCTTTTCCTCAGGAACTCCCAGGGAATTCTCTTTGTCTCCTGCATTGAATGAACCATTTCCAGCACTCCTAGGTCATCTTCTCCCTTACTTTACACACTCATTTCACAGCAACACATCCTGTAGTAGCTTCTCATCCAAGGCATACAAGGTTAATATTTTGAGAACTTGCTGTTGGAAATGTCTCTTCTTACTATCCTTGATTTATAGCTTTGCTAACTGGAGAATTCTAGGTTACAGATATTTTCCTTCAGAATGTTGTGGGCATTGCTACATTTCTTTTTTGAGAACAGTTTCTCAAGTATCCTCTTGATTTTTGGCATCTCTTCCATTTAAGCCCTCGTTGTAGAGGGATCTGAGGCTACCGGTTCCTGCAGCTTCGGAGAACTCTGAGAAATAAACTGAGCTAAGTCTCAGGTTCTTCCACACTGACTTGGGATGTACCTTTCTTGTTCTGGTCAAATTATCGATTTAACTTTCGGATTACCTAATTTTGTTACATTTTTTTCTTCTTTGTTGTCATCGATATACCATTATTGTTGCTGTTAACTAGGATTACAGTGGAATGTTAAGATGGAAAAACTTGCTTAAATATTTTCAGTTCATCATTTTTAGCTGGACCTATTATATTTTACCATTTTTGTTATTGTTTTATTTATCGTTTTCTAATTCAGGGATCAGAACTATTTTGATGATGGGTTGTATTTAGCTATCTTTTATATCTATTATCTTTATTCTAATTGCCCTTTCTCTTTTCTCATTTCCTCAGCATATATTATGACCATCTCAAAGGAGTTCCTCCTTGTCAGTAATTTAATTTTCAGTCATACCTAATCTAATCTTTAAGGTTTCTAATTTATTTATCATCTATATAAGGATGAACTTTTTAGTTCTCAATTTGTTTCATTGGCTGGAAAGAATCTTCCTGTTTCCTCTTATTATGTAATTTTTATTTTTTTAACTCTGAGATCTTAATTTATTAAGTTAATAAGACTGATGCTTAAATTATAAGTTATTTCATGATGACGATACCAATATGTGTGTTTATGGTGATAATATGCAATGGTATATGGATGCATACACATAGTCACATAAAAATACTATCAGAAGTACCTTTATAGGCAGAGATATCTTTCATACAGTATTTCTGGAAGTGTTCTGTGGTCTAAATTTCTGGAGAAAACACTATACATTTAAATGTTGCTAGATACTACCAATATGTCACATAAATATTTGTGGCTGATACATATTCATGTCCAGTCAAGAGCTGTTTTCCTCCTAGAAAGTAAGGTCTTGTGTATTTTTATTGGTTCTTTAATAGTCTTGGGTGTAGCACTAAACATGAATCTCCATTCTGGCCAATAAGACTCAAGGGGATGACTACCAAGTGGTCTTTCATTGAGAAGAGGACACAGTATAAAGCCTCAGAAACCTGGATCTTTGGGGCCCTGAACTTTTCTTCCTGCAGGTTCCTCTGACATAGCATACTGGAGCCACAGCAGCCATTTCTGCACCATGGGACAGTAAGCATGGGCATAAAAAGCCCAAGCTCTGAGATGACAGAGCAGGAAGATTGAAATGAAATAGTTGAGCCAAGGCAGAAACTCCCAGTTCCTCAGTTTTTTGTTTTATTTTTTTAATTTGCTAAAAATGTTGTCTTGGTTACTTTCTCCTTGCTGTGACACAATACCCAACACCCACAAATTAAAAGAGGAAAAGTTTACTTTGGTTCACATTTTGCAGCAGTTTCACTCCATGGGGGGCTAGTTCCAAGGCAGAGGGGCATAGCAGTAGGACCTCGCAGAGGAGAAACAGCGGATGGCATGACAGCAAGAAGCAGAATGAGATCAAGGGAGGAGGAGGGAGATAGACCCTTCCAGGCCATGCCCTTAGTTGTCCTCTTCCTTCCAAACCACATTCAGCTATGTGATCACACCTCCACCCTCTAACCACCACCCAGAAACCACAGCTATGAGCACGTGAGGCTTTGGGGGACATCTAGATGTAACTGTCACAAGAAGAAACGCCTTTTCTCTATTCCACTGTTGAATTTCTGACTCATGCAGACAAAAATATCTTCTGGATTCACTGGGTCAGTTAACCTACCTAACAGCATCTTATGAGAATGTTCATTTCCCTGGGCTATGGTGGAAACTGACTACTAGCAATCTTTTTAGTTTTTCACAATGTAGTGGATAAATATTATTCCCCCTGCTCTTAATTTTCATTTTAGTTGTTTCTGAAACTGATCTACTTTCCATGTACTTATGTAATTTTTGCCTGAATTTAATGAATCATAGCTGCTACTCATTTTCCATTGGCTTGTCTTTAGGGCTTAGCAAACACCTGGCTTTTCAGGAGTCTAATAGATGGCTTCTTTTTCTTTCTTTTATGTTTATGCCTGTGTTAAGCATATGGTCATTCCACTATTCATTAACACTTCTACCAGAGCGTAAGCTGAAGGAGGAAGAAAAGATGAACTCCCATCCACCCATCTGCGGTCTTGTTGCACGATTCTTACCTCCCTCGCGTGCATTGCTAGAGCAGGGTTGAGTTCATAGTGTAAGGTAAAATTGCTTCTCAGTGAAAAATGATTCCTATGAAACCAAAGTATAAAACTAGTGTGAAGGGAATAGAGACCAGGAGCAAAACAAACTATTCATCTACAGGGTAAATAAAAAGTGTGTGTGTCACACCTACACAATTCAAATTTTCTTTATTGTAGTGCTTTCCACCACCGATTATTTGAAATAACTACACAAGATTTTTACAATCAGAGAGACAGATAACTTTTTAGAATAAATTATAATGTTGGTAACTCTTAAATATTTATAACTCTTACCTTTTGGTTCGTCAATTAATGATATGCACAGTATAATCTGTATAGAAATAAATTACAATTAAAAAATCCACTTTTTATTTTATTGTACTTGTTCTGTACGCTGCTTAAATTCTACTATCCTTCCTCATATTAACCAACTATAAAACAGGCGATTAATCAAGTCTTAATTTATTCCAAGGTTTTTCCAGTGGGAATTCTTAAAAACTCGACAGTGTTAGGCTATTATTATAAAACTCCATTTGCAATAAAATTTGTATCCATGTTTATATCTGTCTATCTTCTATCCATGATCTATCACTACTCTTAATTAACCAGTACATAATTTAGTCTAATAAAGTGTTTTTCCTATTTTACATATAAACATATGGTTACGTTAAGATGGATAAACACCTATGGTTGTATATACATATAATAAAATTATTTTATTACATAAATTTGCATATTTATATATACTTTCAAATACAAGATAGCAACTCTCTCAAGTTTTCTGCTAGTAAAAGGGCATTGCCTATATTTAAGCCCTTAAATATTGTTCAATTTAATGTCATTTCTTAGTATTTTGAATGGCAAGGAACAATTTAGGGAAGGTGAGCTTTCTCTAGATAAGTTCAACTACAATAATTCCTAAAAATGGAAATTGAAATGCTGTGCTTGCTGGTCTATCACTTGCTTTTTGCCTGTGTTCTAAATAACTACTTTGTTTAACTCTTTTTTAAGACTGATGAAATTTAATTGAATCTTAAAAATCCTACATTGAAAATTTTATAGTCTCAGATAATGATACATATATTTTTTTCTAGTATTGATGTCTTTCTTCTATTGTTTTAATGTATGATCTCTCACTTCCAGAATTCTGATAAATAGGGGTGGTACTATTGGAAATTTTGTTTTTGATGCTAATGTGAAAGATCAAGCATTTCATTACTATATATGACATGGCTTTTACTTTCCAACAAAAACAGTGGGTAGGAAATGCAATTTTTTTCCTAGTTAACTAGTAGTTTATGAGAATTTTTTCTTTTACATAAAAGTATTTTAAGGATAGTTTTTTACATTTAACTTGATGCTTTGATTCAAACATTTACCAAATTTCTCCTATTAATAGGTAAGATGGGCCAGGCATCATAGTTTCTGCCTGTAATCCCAGCAGCTAAGAGGCCAAGATAGGACAACAAGTTTGAATTTTAGGTCAGTCAAGACTACATGCAAGATCCTATCTCAAAAATCAAAAACAAACAAACAACCCCCCCACCAAAAATTATAATACAACGAGAGAAGCTTGTATAATTTTATTTCTTAGCATTTACTAAAGTTTTCTTTGCAGACTAGTGTACCCTTAAAAATAACTCACAGACATTTGAAAGGAATGTATGTGCAAGCTGGGCATGGTAGCGCATGCCTATAATCCCAGCACTTGGGAGAGTGAGGCAGGAGGATCACTGTGAGTTCCAGACTAGCCTGGGCTACATAGTGAGACCCTCTCAAAAAATAATGTGTGTGTGTAGTATATAATCACACAAATATATACCTACACACATCTATAATGAATTGAGATTATCGAATGGATTTTGCTGAAAAATTGATTTTTGATACTTTAAAAGTAAGCATAACAGTATTTAAAGGTAACCATTTCTATTTCATATTTAAGGATTCCCACCCAAAAGACCTTGCTACTTTTTGTCACTGGCATGACCACACAACCACAGGAGGTCTGTATGCAAGCCAGGGCGTTCAAGGTTCTGGTGGGTGTTTTTAAGACTAAGAAACAAAAGCTGTTTGATTTGTCTCAGTGCTTAAAAATATATTGAGTGCTTTACATATCTACAAGAAAAATCACAAGACGACTTGATCAGTTACTCATTGCCCTTATAGTAAACACCTGCAGCTTTATTACCGCACTGAGATGGCTTTAACATGTGGGAGCCAACTTTGGCTAGGTAGGGGCTGTTGCTAATTTTGTCTGTATTCATTGTGTGCTGGAGGTTAGCTGGTGTAGGCTGGCCAGGGCTGAGATGATGGGCAAATCGGCATTGCTCATGTCTCTCATCCTCTGGAGGATCAGGTAGGGCGTGTTTTTTGGTGATATGGGGCCCGGGAGATGTCAAGTAGACACTTGTGAGCCCTACACTAAAATGTGATCTACTGTAAGTTTCATTTACTCTGGAGGTCAAAACAAGGCACAATGGTGGCATGGAAAAGTACTCCATCTTGGTAGAAGGGACTCCAAAGTCACTTGACCAGGTATGTGGGTACAAGAATGTAGATAGAATCGGGGCCATAAAGCAATTAATCTATCATATTGAATAACTAAGCATTGTTCTTAGCTTTGAACTAAGTTATAAATATAATTTGGCTCTCTCATGCCAATCAGATGCATTGACTGTTCACTTTTTAAAGTCTTTGATGAGTATGGCATGGTATAATAAACTATTATTAATATTTGGAGTTGTATTAATAAAATATTTCAAAATACAGAATTGATGAGAAAACATGATAAAAGTGAACCTTCACTATAAAAGCATTATAGACAACTGATGCATTGTGTGTTAGTTAATATGCATTGTGTTACAAAGTAATCTGTTCAATAATGCTATGGTTCTTTGCATTTAAAGTTCTTATTCATAGTGTGATTCCTATAATCATGACATGATTTCCCTCTAGCCTTGGACAGGTGGGATCCGGTTAATTCAAGGTGCAGGGGAAAAGATGTACCATTGTTCTTTAATCTATTTTATCCTTTTATTTTTGTGGTTGTGGAGCAGGCGAGGGTGGTGGAAGGCTGAATATCACTGGAACTGGAAGACTGTTTTTTCCCTTACAGAGATGACAAAAGAAGTACAATTTGATTCTCCTTTTATTTTAGTACTTAAATTCGTGATGAAAGCCAGATATTCATAGGCTATTTTGGCTTTAGAAGCTGTGAGATTTTTTGATGTAAGTTTTCAAGTATTCTAAAGTTCCAGCAAGCTGTTCATAGAATCACAACATTGTAGATCTAGATCTAGTAACATAAATTGACCTGTTACAAGGTCTTATAGAACAACACCGTTAGAAGGTGATCTGGCCTTGACTCAGACCCTTCAAAGGTTGAGGGAGCTCACTTTGGTAAAAAAATCAGATTATTTCATACATAAATGGATGAATATACTTTATAACAATCTTCTCCTTCCTCCAACAATAATTCCTTGCTTGATTCTAATACTATATGACTCTATAGAGCAACTCTTCTCACCCGGCAGTCGTGTTTGAAGTTAGTTATCACGAGTCCATTTCATC
This sequence comes from Cuniculus paca, assembly GCA_004365215.1. NCBI lineage: Eukaryota > Metazoa > Chordata > Mammalia > Rodentia > Cuniculidae > Cuniculus > Cuniculus paca. Next base: position 1,196 of record RJWT010008248.1, on the reverse strand, counting down.
CTTCTTTTCTCAGGTTCATCATTGCAAGTTTGTTCAGCAGTTTCCATGGGCTCTGGTTTCTAGACCCTTGCTACTTTGGCAATGGTACTTGATACCCACTCCTGTTTACGAACCTCTTTCTTATACAGAGATATCTAGATCTGAACACACAACTCAGGCACAAGCTAAATAGCAAAGAATCTCATAAAACTAATGCCTCCCCTAGGATCCTAATGGTAGAGATGAAACTGATCATGGGGAAATGATTAGTGACCTAGTTTTCAGAGAAGGAGACTGAAGCTCAGCATGTGTGACTCGCCAAAGAGTTGTCAGATAATTTAGTGGGAGAATCATAATGAAATCCAGAGATAAGAAAGGTAAAATTAGGATACGGTATTATACCCTTGTTGGCTTTTGTGCAGGGGTCCATGACTTAAAGACACACTTGTTTTCCTTACCTGTGTTAGGTGGTGTTCTACACACTTAAAGTTTTCATTGTCAAATTATCCAAATAATCCCAGAAAGTGGCTACTCAAGTGCCTATTCTTTTCATACACCTATTTTATGGATGAAGAGATTGAGATTCAGTCATTAACTTGCTCATGTTTCTTGTTAGTGAGAAGGAAAGATGAGATTCAAGACGATTTCCATCCAACCTTAATTCCTATAGGTAGCAGGTGATTTTAGTTTCCAATGATAGATTTATATGCAGATGATAGAAAAGTTAGAGTTGATAATTCCTGATGTAAGGACAGACTTATAGATTGATGCAGTCAAATAGCAAATCAAGAAATACTCTTACACTTCTAGTTGGTTGATTTTAAGCAAATGTTTCCAGGTAACTCAGTGGAGAAAATTTAGCCTTTTAAATGAATGATATCAGAACTATTTGGTACCCATGTGAAAAAATGAGCCAATAAACTATCTCATAGAATACAGAAAAATTTACTAGTGATGGAGAGATCAATCATTGATATAAAAGTTAAATAAATGTGTGATTGCTTAAAGCGGAAGAGTAGAAACATTTTTCTCTTGTGAAAGGAAAATATTTCTTAAATATGGCACCAAAAACATAAGTCTTAACATATGGACAAAGCACATTCACTAAAATTCTGAAGTGCTTTCTAGAAGACACTGTTAAGAAAATGGGAAGTCAGGTCACAGACTGGTAACAATAATCACAATGTACATAACTGACAAAGGGTTTTAGATAGAAC
>RJWT010008247.1:0-26535 GCA_004365215.1 Cuniculus paca | reverse complement strand
CAAGTATGTTCTGGAGCAGTGCTGAGGTTACTACCAAAATGAAATGAATGTGAGAGGAAAACACTGATGGGGAACTGTGCCAAAGAAAGAAGTGAAACATCCCAGAGAACATAGAGATGGGAAACAAGTGTCTCAGAATGAAAGAGACTCCTTGCCATACAAAACTTTGTGTTGGGAGTTTTTTCCACATCTGGCAAAGGTAAGGTATGACAGTACTACCTTAGTCCCTTGTATAGAACTGAAAATTTTAAAGATAACATATAATTTCTAAAACTACTACTAGTAAAAGTTACATTATTTTGTAATAAATGAATCAACTATTAAAAATGTGTAGCTGAGAGAAAAAAAGTATATCTTTATGGATTTCCACAATCACATATGTCTCTGTCTCTTTGGTATTATTCAGACTACAAGCAGGTGCCTTTCCCTGCCTTCTGATTCTTATTAGTCCTACCAAGCCATTTCGTTACTCCTTTTTACAATTTTTATAATGAGTACACCTATATTATGGCCATTTCCTCACCACTTAATCATCTTTTTCAACACAGTATAATGGTATTTGTAGCCCTCTCACCAATTCACTAAAATGCATGTTTAAGGATTTCGGCTTACTCAGCCTCTATCAGCATTTCACACTGCTAACTCAATAAATACTACCTATATTTTTTTCGACCAAGAAATACTGTTTCCAAAGAACACGTAAAGGCATCTTTGAGATGGTAGTATTCTGCAGCAGACACCCAGAAAACATAAGGTTATGACTCTGAATAGTTAAGAGAACTAAGTCAAAAAAAGCTGTCTGCTGACCAGGCCTCGCAAGGGAAGAAAAGCACTAAGATACTACTATAGTGAAGAGTGAGCTGTGCAGTAAAGCAGAAGAGACAGAGGAATGCTAAAGTCAGCAACTATTAGAGCTCATGAATGAAAGTCCATACTGCATTATCTATCTGGGAGAGGAGAGCAGCAGGCAAAAGTACCACTGCAGCAGCCCCACTGGAAATTCACACATGAGCTATAACAGCTGCTGACTGGTTATTCTGGGGGCCAAAGTTTTGAAAGCAGTGAACTGCAACTGTGAAAATACACTTGTGTAACACTGCCCTTTTAGGTAAACTGTTTGCAGTTAAAACTATCTAAACTCTCCCAAATAAAGTTAATATGAAACAAGATCAGGTTCCCAGCATTTCAGTAAACAGTCATCTACTCTAGTTACCAAGCTATCTTTCTCTCTCTTACCCTACCTGTTCCCTGCTTAGACGAAAGAACTGCTTAAAGATGTTACAACAGACAAGATGACTAATAGATCTCATAATTAATTATATAATTTTTTTGATGTTGAAATACAGATTCAGATAACAGGAAAATAAACTTTTCAAACTAATTTTATCACACTAGTAACAAAATATATGAAAATAAAAGATTGCAAAATAATTACAATATTTATAACATCCTAATAGTCAGTAACCTCTAAAACATACATTAAGTTCAAGGCTCCTTTTCTTACTTTTTTTTTATCTTGGTATTCCATTAATATCACCCAGTCATGAAACATACCTGGTTTCTGCCTCTGCGTTTTCCGTAATTTCTTCTGACTAGGGCTTTATAATTCTCATTTTTCTTGGTTAAATAGTAATATAAAACACAATCAGGAACACTCTGTAAAGGAAAAAGTTCATTTCTGATAATTCAACAAACTTTTTAAAAATTTAAAAATACTTACAAGGCAAATTTCTATTATTCCCAAATATAAATTAAAGAGGAGCATGTATGGCTAGTATTTTAAGGCATGTATGGGCTCTAAAACTACACATAGTAACTCTGCAGACAGTTATAGTTGTCTTAATCCAAGTTATTTTAAAGATACAAAGAACTATCAGAACCACTCAAATATTTTATTATTAATTTGTAAGTAAATTCTGTTTCATGCCTCATATATGAAATATTCAAAACATCCTTTTAAATATTTTGTTCAAAAGCACTAAAGTCAGCCAGGTATGGCAGCATATGTCCAAAATGCCACCTTTTAGGAGGCTGAGGCAGGAGGACCACCTGGAGTTCCAGGCCAGGCTGGACTACCTAATGAGTTCAAGACCAGCCTGGAATACACTGTGAGACAAGGCATTAAAAAAGAAAAAAAGAAAAAAGACACTGAAGTCAATTCACTGAAAAAAATTCTGAGGAAATCAGTACAACATTTTAATTAGAAATTTAATGGCTGGGTATGGTGGCACATGCCTGTAATCCCAGCACTCAGGAGGCTAAGGCAGGAGGATTGCAGTGAGTTCCAGGTGAGCCTGAACTGCATACTTAGATCTTGTCTCAAAAAAACAAAAAAATAAAAAATGAAATTTAATGACTTTTAAAAAGCACTACAAGCAAATACAAGCTATATAATCTTAGGAAAATAAAAGATAAGGTCATTTATTATTAACCCTGAAAATTAGTTCTGTGCTAAGGATTTCTAATATAATTTTAATTATTCTTTCATATATAATTTATATAATTGTAATTACATGAGAATCTTTTCTGTGCCAAACCCTTTGCAAAATCAGTGCTACTTAACTCTTCTTGCTTAAGAGCACAAAAATTTTGAAATAACACTATCACAAATCTGCCGACATTCTCAATGAAAACCATTTCTTACCTTTCTTTCCAAGTATGATGCAATCAGTCCAAAGTTTTTAGGATGCTGGATAAACCTAAGTAAAACAAAACATAAAAACATATGTATGCACAAGCATTTTAATAATTTAAGAAAAAAACCTCAGAACAAGAAATATTATGTAGACTAATTTTCAGTGATTCCTCTCATCAATTTGAGCAACAACTGCAGAATCATTAGAGACTTTTAAAGGGTAGAGTTCTGGGAACCCTCTAGTAGGCACTGAGTAGACTGGTCTCTGGTAAGGCAGAGAAATCTGTATTTTAAAAAAGCTCCCTGGGCTGGGGATATAGCTCAGCAGCATAAGTGCCTGCCTGGCAAGCATGAGGTCATGAGTTCGATCCCCAGTACCAAAAACAAAACAAAACAAAACAAACCTCCCCTAACCAGGTGTGGTGGTGCAAGCCTATAATCTCTGTATAGTGGTAGGCTGAGGCAGGAGGATCAGAAGTTTAGTCTCAACCTAGGCAACTCAGTGAGAGTATGTCTCACAATAAAAAATAAAAAGCGTTTGGGATATAGCTCATTGCAAAGGCCCTGGGGTTTAATCCCCAGTGCCGTCAGAAAAACAAAAACAAAAATCTCCCCAAAGTGATGTCCACAGCTTCCAAATTTGGGAACTTGTGTTAAAATGACATTGTTTCTCCAATTCTTGTTACCTATTTTCTCACCTATAAATTTATGGGAATATCAAAATTCCCTAGTTTTCATAATATCCACTTCAATGTCAAAATGAGACTAAGCTGACAATGAGCAAACAGCTCAATTTACAAGTAAATGCCATACATTTTTACAAAATTATATAATCGACTACTAGAGAATAATTTAAAATTTAAATTACTTGTCCTTAAAGATCTCCTTCTCATGGTCAGTCCAAACATTCATGAACTGCCTATCTTTATAAACCTTCATAGGGTCCTCCATAAGCCCATTCATGTTAATGAACTTGACTCGTCTTTGTTCTGCATCAAACATCATAGGTGGGATCACAGAGAGCTGCCGCATCTGTTTCTCATTATTCTGCAAAAAAACCCAAAAAAACAACAAAAAAAAAGCAGATTACTTGTAATTTAAACTACAAATTTACAAGGTCATAGAATAACTCTCCTACAAACATTTAAAAACACAGTTTAAAGACAATAGCTCCTAACAAATAGTAATTACACACGTATTTAATTCACTAAATGATATATGCAGAGATTACATGTTTGTCTCATAACTGTACTTTGGTAAAAGTTCCTTAAGTGAGAATAAGGTACTTAGAAAATATTTTAGACCTAGAAGATACAAAATGATATCAAGTTCATTAAAGTAATGACTTCATGAAGCATTTATTATCATATAGTATCCTTTAAAAACCAGTGTCAACAACATTTTAGAAAACAAGTCTTAGAATCATTTTAGAGAATAAAATATAAGCAACCATGCATCAAGATCTTTAAGTCATTGATCTTAAATTACTTAAGCTCACATATTACATACTTTTTCCTAATTTTATATAATCCTTTCACTAAAAATTTAAGACTATTTTCTGGGTTTATTTTGAGATAGTGTCTCACTATGTAGTTCAGGTTGGTCTTGAATTCACTACGCAGCCCAGGCTGGCCTTGAACTCATGGCAATCCTCCTGCCTAAGCCTCCCAAGTGCTGGGATTACAGGTGTGCACTCTCACAGCTGTCTTCAAATTTTTAAACACTTAAGACCATTATCCTTAGAATTTAAACTGGTTTCAATCAAAACTCTATTACATGCATATACAACGGCTGTTGTTTTGAGACAGGTTCTCACTCTGTAACTTGGGCTGGCCTTGAACTCATGGTGATCCTCCTGCCTCAGCCTTCCAAGTGCTGGTATTACAGGTGAGCACCACCATCCCCAACTGCATACAACTTACTTTTTCCCAAGTTTAACTTAAGATGTTTACAATCATTAACTTTCATTTTTAAAAAAACTTACCAAAATTACAAATATTTGCCCCAATACAAAGTTTTCTCCTAAAAATTTTCCACATAGAGATGGATACTACCACTAGTCAAGTCCTTACAAAGTCTAATTTTTTTGTGTGTGTGGTGGTACTGGGGATTGAACTGAGGGCCTTATGCATGCTAGGCAAATAGTATACCACTGATGTAGTCCACCAAGCTCCAAAGTCTCTAATTTTGTGGGGTACTTTCAATCACTTTGAACATCAGTGTTGAAGGCAGACCCGTTAGCTTAAAATCACCTCAAGAGATAAAACTGTTTGGAATGCTTGCAGATGCTCCCTATGAGAATCTATAGAAAAATAAAGAAATTTAACACAGATTTAGTCAGTGCAAGTATTATGGCTACAAATTTCAAGATAGGTTTCCTTTCAATCATACAATTTTAGAGATGATTTAAAAAGCAATATATTATGAGTAGTTATGTTTTAAAGCCCGAGTAAACTGCTATGAGAGAAATGAAAACTCTACTTGCTCTGATACTGTGTAATATGATGTATATTATGTATTTACAGTTAGAGAGAGAATTTTCCAAGACAACAATGTAAATGTGTTCCAAAAGAAAAGTGTCTCACACAGCCCAGACAGAAGTAAATCTTGTGGTGCATTCAAACGCTATTCAGTAACTCACAAAGCAGGTAGAGGAAAAGGTGAGACTTTGACATTAAATAACAATGCACAAAAAAGCTTGAGTAAAATTGTCTCTAAAAAGTTACATATATTGAAGGACCAAAAACCACTTTGGATCATCTCCTTGATGAGAATATCAAAAGTTAAAAAGGAAGGAAAAACCACCTTGAAAAAGTCTACTTGGATTGGTACAACAACAATCTGAGGTACCAATAAAATCTGACTGGCGCGGGGGTGTGGGGGGGTAATGTGAGACTTAAGGTAGTTTATACAGTTTTTCACCTCTTCCAGGGCTAATGTGATGAGAATTCTGAAAAATGTTTTAAGAACATATGATACACTTTTATTTGATCATGAAGGTCAAATAGTATGCCACATCAAATACTGATAAAATTTCACCATAGATGCAATAAAATGACAAACTGTACGAACAGGCCTTGTCCTGGAGGAAAACTCACAGAAAACACGTTTTTAAAGCAGTCTATGCAAGTGCAAGCCCCTGAGTTCTATTCCCGGTAAACGTCCTCACCCCCCAACCCGCCCACCTGCCAAAAAAAAACAGTCTAGAAGCCAGGCACAGTGGTGCATGCCTGTAATCCTAGCACTCAGGAGGCTGAGACAAGAGCATCACCAGCAGCCTGGACTACACAGTGAGTTCAAGGTTAACTAGAACTACCTAGAAAGACGCTGTCTCAAAAAACCAAAATAAACAAACACAACCAACACACAGTTACAAACTGATTAGAAATCTTTATCTCCCTTGCTAGGAATTTAGCTTATGAGATTGATTAATTTGATGGTTTATTTACCATTATATTCCCAATTCTTGGAACAAAGCCTGGCACCTAACAGGAGGTTGTTTGTATCTGCTGAAAGAATGCACCTAACTGAATATAGACATAACAAAGAACACAGGATCCCAGAGTCAGGCTGCCTGGGCAGAACATCTGGTTCCACTGTTTATCAGTTGGAGACTTGGGTAAATTATTTAACCTGTTGTTGCCTGCCTTTTTTTCATTTCAAATAGCCTCTACTTCATAGAATTTTCAGAGTTTAAATGAGATAATATACCTAAAATACTTATCACAGCAATTTTAAGTAGTAGCTATATACCTAAAATTTACCTTTTCCAAAAAGCAAACATGTAATTAATCCCACAACCTAAACTAACAATAGCCACAGAAAGAGAAAAACTACTGGCCAAATTAAGTAGTAGTAAATGGTGGAGTACAGGGATTCATGACATTGTCTTTGAGGGGTTCTGTTTTGTGTTTCTTCAGTGGTAACAGGAACTGAACCCAAGCCCTTGAACATACTAGGCAAGCATTCTACCACTAAGCCACACCTCCTGTCCTATTTATTTTGAGATAAATTGTCCAGTCTAGCATCGAACCTGTGATCCTAATAGGTATGGGCCACCATGCCCAGCTTACCTTTTACTTTTAAATCTGCTAAACAGTATAAATGCAAGAATTTCACTTAATTTACTACTTCTAAATCATTCAACATTTTAGATTAAATCTACCTTAGTTTTGCAAATAAAGTATTAAGTACATATTTAAGTCCTCAAAATATGTCCACCCTTAGAAGCTAATATTTACATATTTGTAGTTAGCATTTATTTTGAAACAAAAGACTAATAATTATCTTTGATTATTACTTAAGGGAATTACCACAACAAATATGCAAGACTCAGAATTTTGAGAAGTTTAAGAAAAACCTATTATAAAAAGAAAATAAGTTTAAATCAATAAATAGCAGATGCCTTTTGGACCAACCTTAAAAGACAGTTTGAATTTAAGATTTAAAGGCACCCTTTTATTTATTAATGTACTACAAAATATTAGGAACAAGAAATCCAAAGATAGCTCCAAAAGTATAATAATTACATTCAAGAAGATGACACTCGAGGTGATCATATATAATTATTGAACATAAAGATAATTATACAAATAAATATAAAGTGAAATCAACCAGATACAAATTAGTTCTGTTGTGGGAAAGTAATGAAGAAACTTCGTAAGGATGGAAATATTGCTGCTGGGCCTGGATGTTATATCCTTCAAATGTATGCCCTGGTCTCTACTACCTAAGTGTTTCATAATTTTATTAAGTCTCTTCTTGACATAGGCAAAGAAATGCCTGAAAAACAAATTAAACCTACTCATTATAAAAAAGTGGCTCTTTTCACTAAAAATTAGTGAAATGGCATTCTTATTCACAAGAATGAACCTCTTTTGCACTTGGTTTTAATATCCATATACTTGCTCACTTGCTCTTTCACTTACATTACCACCCATCCCTGCAACTATCTGACCCGCATATAGATGACTTAGATCTAACTATACAGTTCAAATCTCTCCCAAGCTCACCTGACTAGAAAACAAACTTTAAATAACATGCTGCCATCTGCAAAGTTGCTTCACAACTTTAGAAAGTGGTACCACCAGCTCAGTGCTTGAACCTGAAAACCAGGAAGTCTCTTTCCATTCCTCTTCTCATGCCACACTCCATCCATCTTGTCAACTCTACCTTCTGTTACTCTGTCCTATCAGTGCCCTCTTGTCCATCTCTACCACCCTACCACTGTGGCTCTGATGGAGATCTAGCAGGGAGAAGGGCTGGGGAATGAACCTGGGGCCTCTGCACTGTGGTGCATCTCTTGGCACTTTTTATTTTAATACAGAGTTGCTAAGCTGCCCTAGGTGGACTTAAGTTTGCAATTCTCCTGCCTCAGACTTCCAGAGTGCTGGGACTGTAGGCATGTACTACCATGCTGAACCTGGATCCTTAGTTTTCATCCTAACAGTCTTCTCATCTCTCTCTAGGTTTCCCTGCTGCCAAAGACATCTTTGTGAAATGCCACTATCATCACCTGATTGCCTTGTTTAAAACTCAGCAATCTGGTTATGGTCTTTGGAATAATTCAAAATCCAATAGCTAAAATTCCCTCATTTATATACAAGTAAACCCTGAATTTAAAAGACTGAATGCTTTAATAATAATTTATTAATCAACCTGAATTAAATCAGTTTCTTACCTCCTGTTCAGAAAGACCATCAATAATTTCAGAAATCTCATGCTCACTCCTAGCAATGGTGGCTGAAAGACCAGCTCCTCTTTGCCCAACTCTAAATATGAAGGAGAAATTATAACTATATTTAAAAATATTTTATAAAGGAGACATATCAATTAATTATTATAGATTACTTTTTTGAATAGAATTTTTTAACTAAGTGAAAGTCAGTGAAGAAACCTAAAATACTATATTGAGTAAATACTTCTAAGTAATATGCTTGAGTCAACCTAATCATATTAATAATTTAAATGCTAAAACTGAGATTTCAAGATAACATATCCAAGTTCAAAGGATAGAACTAATTATGGAAAAGTAGTAGAAAAACAGTTATTGATGCCATGTCACTTATAATTAACAGTCGTCAGTATTCTAGAGAACTGGGTAGCAGTCTTAGAAAAAGAAAATATTTTAAAAACAAGGGAAAAATACATCCTGTATACCTCACAAAATTTTAATTGTAAATAAAGGGGTTTATATGACTTCTATAGGAAATAATGAAGAAGAAAAATAAAGCTTTTAAGACATTTGCACCAAGGATTTAGTTCAGTGGCATAAGAACCTGCCTGGCAAGTGCGAGGTCACGAGTTCGACCCCTGGTACCCAAAAAAAAAAGACATTTTCAAAACATTTGTTCACTAAAAGTAAAAATGAATCACAAACTACCATACCTACAAAAAGCAAAAAAATTCTTAATAGGCAATCAATTTAGTGCTTTTGATATGTTGCTAATTACTAAGGGACTATTCATTCTATTCATTTCCAGAAATGATTTTTTTTGAAGAACTGAAAAATTAATTTCAAAACATTCATTTATAGTTTGATTCAACTCAATAAATACACACAATATTAAATTTACAAAGATATACTCTTTACTGGTTGATAATGAAATTCCATACTCAATTTAAAAGGTCTTTGTGAATTTTCTTATTGATCAAATTCAGGAAATAATAAATATTGTGAAACAGCCAAAGTGTGATTTCAAGGAAAACATCACAACTATTAAACATCAAACTACTTACCGCTGAAATCTTTCTTGCTGTTCTCTTTGCTTTCGAATTTCTGGAAACTGCTTTTCATAGTACTCCCTTGTTTTGCTTTCTTTAGCTTTCCTCCGGGGATTATTTTCTATTCTGTCCACTTTTTTCTCCCATGCCTCCATGAGCTGATCATAACGTTGGCAGATTTTTTGTTCCTATTAAATACCCGCAGCAAATTAATAACTAAACTCTACGATTCTGAAAAACCTAACATTTTAAAATAAATTTTATTTCTTAAGGATAAGTTGGTAGGACATTTAATGTATGGCTCAACTGTGAATGAAAAGCAGTCCTTGATCTGAAAAAGGAGAGAGAAGGAAAGTGCTTCCTGACTGAAATCAACATAAAGAGCATATTTTGCCTTGAATTTTTAGTAAACATTTGGAATACAAAAATTAACTGATGACTCATTATTCTTAGCTGACCAACTATTCTTATTTTTCTGATAACGGTCTTCATTACCCAAAGAGGGGAGGGATTAGAAAGTTCATAATCTGTCCAATCACCCAAAGGAAACCATATGAGCATTTAGTTATTTATCCTTCCAATCTATCAGAGAAAATACGCACATTTAACTGTTCTTCTATTGTTGGAGGTTCTGGATGTTGCGGTTTTTTGGTACTATAAGTAAATGCTATAATAATCATTTTTGACAGGGTTAAAAAGGCAGAAAATTACTGTACTTTATCATAAAAAAGAAATCCAGTGAAATACACAAAATCAAGAATACATGCAGATAAATTATGATTCCATTTTCTAAACAAAAAAAGAGAACTTTTCATTACAGATACAGACTTGGGTATAAATCTGGTAATACATGGACAGAGAAAAGCAAGGAGGGGCTCAGGAAAACTTGTCAACATCCATCAACTCAAGAAAGAGGCACCGGAAAAAAAACTTTTTCCTCACACTCACACCATGACCCCTTTCTGACCACTTTTTTCAACTCCTATATCCCTTTTGAGTTCTTTACCTTTTCCATCCTTACTGTTACACTTCCTTAATCCAGGCCAACATCATCATTCACCAAAGTTAAAACAACAGAGGTGTTTTAAGGTTCTCCCTTGCATTCTTGATATGTGGTCAGATACATATTCTTATAATACAAACCTGAGCATTATACCTCCTATGTTTAACAACTTAAAAGGCACCATCAGTATCTGATTCAAAGTCTCCTAGGTGACCTCCAAGGCAGTGTAGGACCCAGCCCTGGCTTCCCTTAGCAGATCCATTTCTCACCCCACCCTCCAATTCAGCCCAAGCTCCAGCCAGCCATATTCCTATTTCACTTCATTTGTTCACTCTGCTTGGACAAGTTTGCAGAGAATTAGTTTTTCTGTGTAATGCCCCTTTGATTCGTAGCTGCGTTAGATGTCCCTTGTTACAGCACGCTCTCACAGTTATGCTATGTGCATGACAACAGTATGATCATAACAGTGTACTTGCCTGCCGACACATCCCTTAAGGTCTAAACTATATGGCTATTTTACTGACCTTTGCAGAATAATACACTGGCCAGAGTACATATCCCATAAATATTAAGCAAATCAGAAAACACAACTTTATAATGACTCACTAAAATGTGAAAACAGTGTATTTTCCTGTGTTTACATCACCAGAGAGCTAATTTAGCAAGTACCCCCTATTAAAATACAATGACTGGGCCGGGCGTGGTGGCTCACGCCTGTAATCCCAGCACTCGGGAGGCTGAGACAGGCGGATCGTTGGGAGTTCGAGACCAGCCTGGGCTACAAAGTGAGCTCAAGGCCAACCTGAATGGCATAGTGAGACCCTGTGTCAAAAACAGGGCTGGGGATCTAGCTCAGCAGTCTAAGCGCCTGCCCGGCAAGCGCAAGGTCGTGAGTTCAATCCCTGGTGCAGCAAAAAAAAAAAAAAAAAAAATACAATGACTGGACAGGGGAAAAAAAACATATGAGCTAATTTCTTACTTAATATTTATGTGTTCTCAGCAGTACAATAGTTGAGAACCAGTAATTCAAGACAGTATCTAAAGGAGTAAGCCGGCAAATTAGAACACTACAAATTTCACACAAATAAAACTTGCTGCCTCTTGAGCTTTACAACTTATTAAAATGTAAGGTCATTAAATGTAAGGTACAAAGTTTATTTTTATGGATTTTAAGTTTTGTTTATTAAACACCTAAATTTAAATGTATCAACTTTGTCTATATTATGAAAATAAGAATACTGACATTATATTTTCTGAAACTCAACTTTTATGATTATAACCACAAAATTTTTGGCCAACAAATAATATAATTAAATATAAGAAACTATTTTAATTTGAGAAGGTCAAACTGTAGCTGACCCAATTTCTCATAAGAAACAGCAACGTCTAACTGGAGGGACTAACACTTACCCATATTCTTCTGAAGCATAAGAAACTAAATGCAGATCATTCTATTTGTCTTTACTGTCTTTTCAAACTACTCACCATGTCCTTATTTTGGCTATATCAAAGTGTTATACACAGATGACCAATGAAATTAATTTGATAATATTATATATAATAGTCAAATATTACTAGAATTAGATTTGTATTTCAGTTACATGTACAGTTACTTTCTAAATCAGCATTTGTTTTCAATATAATCAAGAACCATTCTCATTAGTGGGAAAGTGAATGCCTAAATGAGCATGAATGGGAAAGCTGTACAAATTTCAGTTAACAAGGATAGGACCTCACCCTTTGTTTTCTTGCATGATTTCTTCTTTTAAAAAATAAAATGAGCTTTTTCCTCATCACCTGGTTTCTAGAAGAGAAAAATATGGTTGCATGACATTAAGAAAAAGCACAATCCAATGATGTATTCACTTTTCTTTTCCAGAGACATTGTAGAACAGGTAAAAATCTCAATCTCTGATGAAAACTTATCTTAATTTTTTCACTCTGCAAAATTTATAACTCTTTTTTGGTACCGGATATTGAACTCACAACCTCGTGCTTACCAAGCAAGCACTTGAGTCACTGAGCTAAATCCCCAGCCCAAAATTTATAATTCTTACAGTAATTAGAGCTGACTAAAATTCTTCCTGTTCTACAGGAAGGTAACAGTTAATTTTTAATTAATACATTCTATTATAGAGCATATATTATTTTCAAATTTTAATTACACATTGATTCTTGTTAACAAGTCTGGTGATATTAACATCTTTGTATACTCTTAGAGGAAGGGAGACAGAGAGAAGGAAAAGCTTTTCTAGGTACCTCCTTACACAAGGTTAGAAGCTGATCTCCCTCCTATGAGGAGACCATACACCAACACACTTAGAGAGAGGTGACTTCTGCTTTACGCAGAAGATTTTCTTCCATCAGAGGAATGACACAATCCACTCTAAGAAGTAATGAAGGGCAATGTGACAAGACAGAAAGATTTTTCCTATATCTTAAGTTTCATTTTTTAAATTGGAAGCATTGTGACCTTCAAAAACAATGACATGCAGGTTCAAATATAAATATTTATACCCCACCTACTTTCAGAAAGGGTTTCAAGCAGATTATTCAAATATAAATACAAAGCCAAGGCAAGCAGAAGTAATTTTTTGGATTATCTGCCACTCGGGACTAACAGTGACACTGGCTCCACTCAAATAAGCATGGACAATCAGGAGCTGGCTATATGAAAAAGTAGCCAAGAGATGAAAAGAATTATTAAATGGTACATTTGCTATTTCATATAGCGCAAATGACGATGATAAAAGAATAGCTACTGAACGATTCATACGGATGCATGCAGCTAAGTATTTCAAAAGGCAGTGTACAGTGGGAGCATTACCATATCTTCAATTTTCTCTAATTGTAATTAGATACTGCTCAAAAGCGAATGACAATTAATAAATACAATTTTAAATGCTTCCTGAGAATTTAAATGAAGTCAGCCGGTCAGTAATCCATTTCAGGACACTGTGATAAGCAATAAACAGGCAATGTGAATAACAGGAAATAAATCAAGATAGAGCTGCTGTCCAGCTTACAGTGAGGGAGAGAAAACAAAACACAAACATAAACCTAAGTTTGTAGAAAAAAGTCATTAAAAGTAGCCAACTAGATTTTATCTGCTATTCTCCATTTTAAAAATGTTAAAATAGCTAAACATTTCCAAAACAAAGATGTATTTTATGAGTTCACCTAATCTACTTGTAAGGACTGTAAAGACCACAGCAGTATCTCACAGAAAATTCTTAATTATATGACTATTACTATGAACCACTTACTTAAGTTAAAATTATTAAAATTTAATGGTTTTCATGCATACTACCATGCAAATTATATTTGCCACCAGTTCTGCAAAGTAGTCAACTATTGTACACACCCAGAAATTTTAAAAAAGAAAAAATATGTATAAATAGCAATGTGTTCATTAATAACTGTACTAGTAATTATAATGCTCTGGTTATATTTAACAATACATATAACTTTAAAAAAAAAAACACATTTTTGTCACAAAGAATAAGTCACCTAAAATGCTCTTAAAGTATGATAATTAAAGAAAAACGGACATCTATCTAGCTTCCTTTCTTACTTCAATCAGATCAAGAAATTAGATATTCTTTTCACTTATATTCTTATTCCAAGATCTGTATCCATAAAAGCCTGGTACTAGGATGAGCAAGGCTAAGCAAACTACATTCTGGAGCAGCCTCCTCACCCACAGAGGTGACAAAGGGCTTCCAAGGTACCAGGACATTAAATGGCAGAAGGATCTACAAATACCGTCATTAGCAAGTCATGGAAGGGATTTCCCTAGAATAGGATTTTGAATAATGATAAAATGATCCGTGGCACTTCTACTTTGCAATGGCAGATGTGGCTTGGTAGGGGACGGTGTCATCGCTAGTCTTAAATGAAAAAGCTTCATTATCTTACTTCATCATGCGCCTTGCAGGTACTCCACTGAAAAAAAGACAAAACAGGAGGCAAAAAATTCAAGCCTCAAGGTAAGCCATTTCAATCTTAAGTATCCATTTTTTTTTTACTAGCAGATTATAAAACCAGCTAGTTTTATGCAATACTTAATTTCTTTCTTTCTTTCTTTCTTTCTTTCTTTCTTTCTTTCTTTCTTTCTTATTGCCTCGGAAACTCAAAGCTGTTACCCCAACCCCCAAGAAGCCAGTGGAAGATAACATATAGTAAAGCAACGGCAATTACACAAATCTAAAACACACCTACGCTATGTTATAATAATGTCAGCAGATAACAAAAATGATCTCTTTATAGAATATATGGTTTTAAACTGAAGAAATCCAAAGAAGATAAACACTTACGTCTTGATGTTCTCATGGTACACCTTGGTATCTGATGGCTGATTATAGAGTGGCTATAAAATAAATCAAACATTTATGTATAAAATGTATATATCTCTAGGAAGAGACAAAGAAACTATTTTAAAGTAGTAAGCCTAGAGTCTATTCTACAACATGCCCTCCAAAACCTCCTGACTTCTAGATTCCCTAAATAACCTCATCTCCTAAAAATGTCACTCATTTAAAAAAAACAAAAACAAAAACAAACAAACAAAAAAAAAAAACTTAGTAGGTGTGGTCCCACACATCTGTCTGTAATCCTAGCACTTGGGAAGCAAGGACAGCCTGCACTAGTGAGACCCTCTCTCAAAATTAAAAAACAACACCAAACGACAACAACAAAAAAAACACAGTGTATTCTATGATCAATGTCTATTTATAGATTTTTTATTTCAAAAACAATGGGAAGTTCAGCACTGCCATTATGCTAATAATATGGATCAAAGAGTTTCTATTTCTTTTTCTTGTCTTTATTTTATTTTGAGACAGGGTCTTATTAAATTGCTCTGGCTGGCCTCCAACTTGTGATTCTCCACACTACCTGCCCAGAGTGTTCGGACTACAGGCAAGTGCTGCCATACCTGGCTGAGTTACTTAGAGTGACTGGCTGTTCAGGCAAAAACACGCTCAGAATGATGCTTCTTCAAAGGTAACCAAATTCATTTATCACTATTTAAAACCTTCTGTCCATCTACATACATCCATTTCATTCTAAACCATATCCCATTTTATCACAAGAAAAATTACTACAAAATGGCACCGCAAAGGAAAAAAAAAATGTCTTACTTACCAGTTCAACTTTTGGGCCAAGACCTTCAAAAATTTTATGCGCTTCTTCTGCTTTTTTCTAGAGATAAAGACATTGTTGTACAGTATAATTAATTACATTACTTACAGAGAAAAATAACTACCTATTTCAAGATATTTACCTAAAACTAGCCTACAGCTGACCTTAGCCTTATTTTGAAATACTCTTTCTATATGACTGGATGAAATATTCTAATTTTATTTTCATAGCTTTCCTCATTAGTCAAAGTTTAACATCTACAGAGAAAGCAGTATCTCAAAAATTAGCTAGTTGTCAAAAGAAAACACATTAAGAAACTAGAGAGACAATAAAGACTATTAGAAACAAATCCCCCTGCTGGGCATGATAATGCATGCCTGTAGTCCCAGCCATACAGAGGCTGAGGCAGGAGAATCACAGCAAGTTTGAGGCCAGCCGGGGTTACAAAGTAAGTTCAAGGCCGGCCTGAACTACATAGCAAGACCTTATCTCAAAAGAAGAGAAGAGAGGGGGAGAGAGGAGAGGGGAGGGTCAGGGAGGAGAGGAGCGAGGAGAGAGAGAGAAGCAAATCCCCCAAACATTCTAAATAACTTTCATTAATGCTATCTTTAATAGAAATTTTAAAACGTTAAACATCATAAAATGGCCAATCTTTACTACAGTACAGCAAAGTGATCTCTTTGAAGAAAAGCATGAGTTTGTTTCCAGTTGAACAAAGGAAATAATCTAGTTTGAGTACTCAAAGTACTCAGTAGGAAGTAAATATTAAATTATATATTTAATTTGCCACTTTCTAACATAAAATAATCTAGACCAGTGGCACTGAAACTATGGCACGTGTGATGCATCAGACTGTTTACCACTCAAAGCTCTAAAAGTTGGTCATCACTGATCTAGACCAAGGTGTTAATGGAAATGTTCATTGCAAAAAACAAAAGAACTCATCAAAAATTTGGCAGAAAAATTCTTACTTAAAACTCTCCATATTATAATTTTTATTCTAAGTCTACAGATAGAAGTTATTAATTTTTCAAACATATGTTGAGTATGATCCGTATGCCAGGAGTTTGCTTAGACAATAAAAAAAGCCCAGCATAGAAGAGTATGGAGTTTTAAAATAGTTCTCAGAACAAGGGAATGAAGGGAAGGGGTGTGTGTGAAACTAACAGTCAACACATGTTACGTGCATAACCAATATGTACTAACAAAAAGATATGAAACAAAAAAGTCTCATAGACATAGTATTTGAACTATACCTTGAAATGCAGCACAGACACAAAAGACAAATTGGACTACCTGAAAGTAGGAACAACAGTGTAGGGGTAAAGGTACCAACATTTTCAAGAGAACATTCAAAAGCTGTTCTGGTAGGGCATCATGAGGGAAAGTTTCAGGGCAAGGCCAATAATGCAGACATGTAAACACAGATAAAAAATTCGGACTATTCCTTAGAAAGTAAAAAATTATCAAAAGTTTTGTTTTGAGAATCCTGATGGGGTGCAAGATGGGTTAGAAAGAAATTTTTAGGACTAAAGGAAAGAGACTCATTACCTGTAAGAGATAAAAGTTCATTTAAACTAATGGCAGACAAGTAACTGACCAGAACAGTATTTATGAGACAGGACTGACATTCTCTGAAGACTAAATGTACACAAGTGACAAAGGGACTGGCCTGGATGACTGGAGGCTGTTGGCACTAAGCATACACTATCAATTCCTCCTTTTCTTCTGGTTGTCACAGTCTTTTGAAATCATCCAGTCAAAATACAAACAAGATATTTTTGAAAACTACTACATTCCAACAACCACCTTTCTATATGTATTTTTATTCTGCAATCAGAGCACTTATATTTTTGGAACCTTCAATTGAGAAGGAAAATAGCAAAATAAAACTGTTAAAAATAGTCCATGAAAATAGTCTGTATATAGAGACTAAACAAACTTTGAGGTTTTAATACTATGGAAGTCAACTTTTGTCTAGGGAAACCAACTTTAAAATTAAGTCTCTTTCATGCAGTTGTCTTACTCCCACTAACTTTCTAAATAAAAGAACGATTTCTCACACATAATAATGGTAGCTATCTCTAAAGTGGTGTTCCATTCTAACCTGTGTAGAATGCTGCTACACAAGGAATAAAAGATATACTCTCATCATTATCCCATCACTCCTTGCCTATGTTGTTGAAACAGGTAAGATTATTAACCTTTAAAAGTTACAGAGAACCAAGCATGGTGGTATACATCTGTAATTCCAGCACTCTGGTAGGCTGAGGAAGGAGGATCAGAAGTGTGAGGCCAGCTAGATGACTTACAGAGACTCTGTCTCAAACTTAAAGTGGAGAGAAGGTTCAATCCCCAATACTAGAAAAAACCAAAAACAAAACCTACAGAGGTAGTAGAGGCCTTACAAAAGACAGCACAGTAAGGCAAGAGGAGTACTAGAGTAAGCAGTGAGAAAGTCTGTTTTCTAGGCCCACCTGAATTCTGCTGTTTCCCCTCGAGGAGCCCCTGCAATGACTCTAAAACTACAGACAAAATTGCAGCAAATGACGAGCAGTAGGGTATATTACAGAAAGCATATGAAAGAAAAGATGATTTCCAAAGTCACTGTGAGTTAAAAACATTCTTTAGTATTAGACAATAGTTTAATACTAAGATTTCACACTTGGATTTCCTTTCTTCAAAGAATGAAGAACAAATCAAGATATAAATGTTAAAACAAAAAGAAGAGGACCGACAAGAGTGTTTTAAATTTTGTTGATGGGCAGTAGGAAATATTTACTGCATTAATGAAAGCAAGTATACAGTTAAACACAAATTAAATCCTCTATCAGGTTTTACTCAACAGTTTTTAGTCCTCATACCCCAATAAAGCAACTACAGAATTAATGAATATTGGAGTTGGTTTTGTTTTATTGTGTTTAGTTTGTTTGTTTTTGGTTTTTCTGAGACACAGTCTCACTATGTAGCCCAGGCTGGGCTCAAACTCATGGCAATCCTCCTGCCTCAGTTTCTTGAGTGCTGGGATCACAGACATGTACTACCATGCCCAAGGGAACTCTTTCACTGGATTTTAACTGATTATTCTGACTTGAATAAACTAGACCCGCTCTGACATCACCCTGGAAATAATATTTATGTGACCATTTTTCCCTACCCATGACACTTAAATGTGTTTATATATGTGATGACTAGACTCTCTATACATAATATTTGGACATATAATATATGTATATGTACATCTGAATCCAAGCAGATTCCTGTAAATGTTAAATTACTAATTCACAGTTGCTTTCCTTTTTTCTTTTTCCTCTTTGGTATATGGAACCCAGTCTTGCACATACTAGGATATTCTTTGTCACAGAGCTACATCCTAGAACAGTTGCTTTTTAAAGGCCAATTTCCTTTAAGATCTGGCTACTAGAATATTAAAAGCTATGTATGTAAAATAGATTGATGAGTCAACTCACTACAAAGCAAGTAATATGCAACCACAATCCCAACTCTTTCCCTAACCATTAGTTGAAAAGTCTGTTTTCTCACACAGTATTTAAAACCTATTAAGGCATTTTGGATTGAGGACTATTAGAAGCCTGCTGTTAAGCAGCTCCGATGTTTTTTTGTTTTGTTTTGTTTTGTTTTGTTTTTAATATTGAGGTAAAGTAAGTTTCTCTTTAATTGCTAGTATCTGGGCCAGGTTTTGGCCAAAAACTAACCTTGTCGTTACCAAAATGATACACAAAATTGAGGTTTGGTTTTTCTAACTTCATGAATATTTTAATTAAGAATATGAAGGAAGAAATTATTTTAATAAAAATAAAAATGTAAACTGGGCGTGGTGGTGCATGCTTGTAATCCCAGCACTCAGGAGGCTGAGGCAGGAGTATCACTGCAAGTCTGAGGCCAGCCTGGGCTATGTAGTGAGTTCAAGGCCAGCCTGAACTACAGAGCAAAACCCTGTCTTACACGAACAAACAAAAAAAAGTATACCTAGAGGTCATAATGTATCTTGAACTTATAAATCTATAGTGAAGTTCAACTGTAGCCTATCAACCCTGAAGCTGATAACAGAGCTCATTTCTACTTCAAATAGCCTATCTCTAGTGACAAGTTGTCAGGATTTGGTATTACATGCTCCTCAAGAAGTAAAAACCTACAGAAAGGCTAATCTGTATGATGTGCTACCAAATTTGCCTCTCAGTGTTTTTATATAATAAGAGACTGAGCTAGAAAAAGTCTACTTGTCAAATAACATTTATACAATATGAAACAGAAAATAGAAAGCTAGAAAAAGTCTACTTGTCAAATAACATTTATACAATATGAAACATAAAATAGAAATCAGGTTTTAATATAATTATAATGGAGTATATTCAAAACTACAAAAGGCAGAGTTAGGTGGGTTTAAAGGTCCGCGCTATCAGAGAAGGCCCAAGCTTACCCGATTTTCATCATATATAATTTGGACAATACTGCGGTGTTTCTGCTCCACAGGAGGAGGGGACACAGGCTTCTCAGGCTCAGGAGGTTTAGCTGCTTCTTCTTCAAGCTGTTGCTAAGAGACCCAGAAAGGAAGAGTCAGACATCTGCTGCACATCTCCCCACCAGTAATTAATCACCAGAGATAATACACACAAAATGCTTGCTGGTTCTGTAGGGAAACCATTTATCTACATTATTTATCTACATTTATCTATGGGTCTCATAAACCCAAGGGCTCAAAGAAAAACAATCAGATTTAAGTAATAGCTAAACACCATAAATCACTCTAAGACAGACAGACACAAAACTAAGGGGAACATCCATATTTTAAGTAAAAATTTAGAGTACAACAGTAAGAAAAATCAAGTTTAAATGTAGGCACCAGATATACCTCCATCACAGTGACCTCTGGTGGCACTGCAATAACACTATAGTACATAGTATATGTTAAGGTCTGGTGGGAACAATATGGTAGAAAAGAGCTGGAGGGTTAGCTCTTAACACAGCACCATGGCACCCCAACTCCCAACCTTATCTTATAGCGCTCCAGTTTTTGCTTACAAGGCAGAAGTCTATCTGTATTGAGCCTCAGGGTCACTCTTTACAGTGATGTGAGTCTAGGATCCTTTCTGGGTCCTTGCCTCCATCCTAAGCAAGTATCCACCACTCATATATAAAGTAGGGACAACAAATAAAAGCCTATCAAATAGTTTTAAAAGATACAAAATACATTATAATGATAAATGTTCAGTAAATATTACCTCTTATTATTAGTCAAGTAAGCAGGGACTTGTCTGCCTTGTCCTCTACTTTTATTTCACCACCTAACCAGTGCTTGGAACCTAGTAAATGCTCAACAAATATCCATATGAATAAATATGAGCTAAGTCTCTTGCCTAAGAAGATAAAAAAGAACATCAGGTAAAGATAAGCGAAATCTAGCACCAAGTCTAGAGGAAAAAAATTATCTGCACTACCAAATAACACTGATAGTCAAAGCTCTTACTCCTATTAAGTCAGATCATGCTCAAATGAAAAGATGCAAATATGCCTAGAGAGTAGTTTATAAGAACGTTGCCACTTGCAACTGGAAGTCTCTTATTTAGTTCTTGCAGTCTTATAAGCAAAAAGATCTTTGAAATTCTGATATCATTTTTATGGGACTAGATTCTTCACTGATGCCCTTTCTTGCTTGCCTTGAGAACCTCCTTTTAGAATCCCCATTAAAGATTAAATGATCTTCAGAAAAAAAATCACATTTCATTCTTACTACCTACACAGTCCTAGGATTAAATCATCACTAAAAGGCTAAAAAAAATTAGAAAATACACAAACAAAAGCCTTACACAACTATTTGTTTTTGTTTTGTTTTGTTTTGTTTTGTTTTGTTTTGTTTTGTCTTCTTGAGATAGTCTCACTAGGCAGTTCATGCTGGCCTTGAGCTCACTTTGTAGCCCAGGGTGGTCTCAAACTTGGAACAATACTCCTGCCTCAGCCTCCCGAGTACTGGGATTACAGGAGTGAGCCACCATTCTTGGCTCCAATTATTTGTTCTTTTACTTTAACTTTACATTAATTTTCCCAAATTCTAAAAGGTAAATTTAATTAGAATGTTCACTGAAACTGTATGAAACACGGTTTAACGTAACATGATAAATCATTGTTAATCTGTTTCTTTCCTTTTGTTTTCACTATGCAGTTCAGGCTGTCCTTGAACTCACTTTGTAGCCTAGTCTGGCCTTGAACTCACAGCAATCCACCTGCCTCAGCCTCCTGAGTGCTGGGATTACAGGCATGTGCCACCATGTCCTACCTGTTAATCTGTTTCTATCCAGCTGTAATATACTTTCTTCACTCCAGCTGTCTTTTATATCTGTCCCTCAATATAATTTGGTTTCTCTACATCTCATAATGGCCATACAATACATTTCATTATCGCTAATTATTACACTGTATCTCATACTGGTCACATAATGTATTTCATTATTTCTAATTATAATGTTATTGAGTACTTACTATGTTGTTTACATAATGCAATATACTGAGAGAAATTAGTAAAAATCAGACCCACAGAAACATACTAGAATTGTCAAATATATGATTAAAATGTAATATGATTCAATAAAGTGGAATATTAAAAAAAATGACTGGGCGGATTTGAAAAGGAGCCAAATAGAAATTCCAGAAACATAATTATTGAAATTGAAGACAGATTTGACAGCAAATTAAACAGATGAGAAATGTAAGCTGGGAATGAAACTGAAAGAAAAAGTAGGAAAGAAAATTATAAAATCATGAGTGAAATAAATCAGACACATAAGCTTAACTACCACATGGTTTCTCTTATATAAGAAATCCAAAATGTAAATAAAGACCAAAATAAAAACTAGATTATAGCAAATAAGGAGCTAGATCTTTTACAAACGGGCAGAGGGTCAAAAGATAGAGGGAGAGGGAAAGAGAGGAGGGAAGGGAACCTAAAAGAGAATTAAGATGCATTATGTACATGTACCAACTTCCATAATGAATACAATCATTATGTACTGCAAACATGTACTCATAAAAATATTTGTTTAAAAGACAAACAAGAAACACAGATGACAAGAAGAGTTAGAATTTATATCTCAAGGGTTTTGTTTAAAAATAATAAAATAAAATAAAATAAAATAAAATAAAATAAAATAAAATAAAATAAAATATAGGGGCTGAGTGAGAAGGGGGAATAGCTCAATGAGACAGTACTTCCACTGGATTCCATCCCCAGCACTGGAAGAGGGGGATGATAACAACCTGGAACTGATGAAACACTCTTAACCCTCACACTTAAGAAGCTCAATAAACTCATGCTGGACACATTTAAAAACAAAAACCCACATTCCAGTGCATCAGAGTCGAAATAACAAACCCAAAGAAAAAGATGATACTGGAAGCAGCAGAGAGAAAGTTCAGATTATCCACAAAAAAATAAAAATTAGACTAAGAGCTGATATCTTAAAAATGGAAACCAGCTGGGAGGCTGAGGTAGAAGGATCACAAGTCTGAGCCACACACGGGCAACAACAGCAAAATCCTGTCTCAAAAAAATTTTAAAAAGCAGGTGAAACAGTGCTGGGGATATAGCTCAGTGCAAAGATTTTAGGTTCAATCCTCAGTACTGAAAAGGTAGGGACACAGGGCAGGGTGCGAGAAGACGACAGTGTACGAAGATGAAACAACCACATACCAAATAAAAATATCTCTCAATTATTAGGCATAAGACAGTATTTAAATCATAAAAACCAAACAAATACTATTTTTGTCAACTATCAGACCTGCACTGAAGGAAATTCTAAAGAATATTCATTACTCAAAAATGTGTTTCCCCAGATGGAAGATCTGACCTTGAAGAAGAAACGATGAATAAATAAGATGACAGATACACAGGTAAACCTACGAAATCACTGACTGCATACATGAAATAACAATGTCATTGTCAGTTCACTAAAGCAAGTATTACCTGAAATATATAACAATATCAGCACAAGAGCTGGGAAGAGAAACAGACACAATAAAAAGCACTACTACAGAAACAGAATATTTATTATAAATAACTGCCATAGTGGGTCAAAAGTTAAAAAACAAAATTTTCGAAATTATAAAAATATCCTATTTTCTGGCCACAATAATATTAGGAATCAAACCACAAAACTAACCCAAGTAATTAAACACAGAAATTTTTCAAAACAAAAGGGGGGGGGAGCTACAAAATTAATGTGTTCGGCATCCAATTTAAAATGTTATAAAAAAGTTGTGGTGACACACACGAGCACTCAGGAGACAGAGACAGGAGGACTGCTGTGAGTTCGAGGCCAACCTGGGCTACATAGTTAGTTCAATGCCAGCCTGCACTACAAAGCGAGACCCTGTCTCAAAATACAAAAACAGAAAGATGTTATAAAAAAGCAGAATAAAACCAAAGAAATGAAAGAGCAGAAACTTATTAGAAGGTACAAGTATATCCCCAAAAATGAAGTCAGAAAAAAAACTTATTTTCAGGAGAAATAAAAGCTGAATCAGCACACTGGGAGGTAAAGCTAAGTGACAGAGCACTAGCCTAGCATGTGCGAGGTTCTGGATTCAATTTCTGGGACCAAAAAATGAAAAAGGGACCCTGTCTCAAAAAGAAAAATGAAAATTCTAAAAAGACTAAAGAGCCAAGAATGGTGGCACACACCTGTAATACCAGTACTCCAGAGGCTGAGGCAGGAGGAGTGTAGTGAATTCAAGGTCAGCCTGCACTACAAAGTGAGACCCTGTCTCAGCAAAACAAAAAACAAAATAAAACAAAAGTTGAAGATATAGCTCAGTGTGACAGTCCTGGTTTCAATCCCTAATACTGCCCCCCAAAAAGAAAGTTGAATCACTGGTTAACAATCCAGTCTCTTAAAAAAAAGAAAAAAAAAATATCCACTAGGTCCAACTGATTTTACTAGTACTTAAATTCTGCCAATCTTTTTTTTTTTTTTTTGTGGTACCAGGGATCAAACCCATGACCTCGTGCTTGCTCAGGCAGGCTCTTATGCCACTGAGCTAAACTCCCAGCCCTAATTCTGCCAATCTTAAACTACTTCAGGATTTAGAAATAGTATAACAGTACAACATTAACATAACCTATTACCAAAACTACGTAAGTATAGTACAAGAAAATATTATAAACTGATCGCCATAAACATAAAAAAGAACCCAAAATACCTATTTTATTTATTTATTTACTTTAAATATCTATTTTTAAAATAAATCTAATAGTTTATAAAAGCTAGATAATGTCTCAAAACTAAGGTTGCTTAAACTCAGGAATATGCAGGTGACTTAAAAGTGTAACAAGATAGTTCATTTTAAGAGATTCAAAGGAGAAAAACTATACAGTCATCGAAGTATGTTAAAAAAATAAGCATTCGCCTGGCATGGTAGCACATGCCTGTAATCCTACCACTCAAGAGACTGAGGCAGGAGCACCACAAGTTCAAAGCCTGCCTGGACCAAATAGTGAAACCAAAATAAATAAATTAATTAATTAATTAATTTTAAAAACATAAGCACTTGATAAAATTCAAAATTCCTTCATGAGTAAGATCTTTGCAACATCAAGCACACATGGGAACTTCCCAACCTGATGACAAATGCCTACAAAAAACTTAAGAATATAATCAGTGGTTAAATATAAAAGACATTCCTATAAAGGACAAGAAACAATAATGACCATTTTCAGTGCTTTATTAGTCTTAATCAGAACAATAAAGCAATAGAAAAATAAATCAATGGAATAAAAACTGGAAAGAAACAAAATTCTAATTTTTTTTAACTGTTGATATGACCACTGCATACACTCAAAATCTACAAATAAACCATTATCATTAAAACAATAATTTAAAGGAATTGGCTGGTCAATATAAAAAAGTCAAACACAACAGTTTAAAAAAATGTCATTTTTAGAAACATACTATGAACAAGAGCGTAACAATATAAAGTAATTAAGGCTGAATTTAATACATCACATATAAAATATTTATGGACAAAAGAACATGAAACATTTCTAAAGAAATGGACAGATACACCGTATTTATGCATTGAAAGACTCAATAGTATAAAGATATTGTTCTCCTCAAATTAATCTCTATATTTTACATGATTCTAATTAAAATTCCAGAAAGATATTCCGAGAACCAAACAACATGATACTAAAAGTTGAATGTAAAAACTTTAAAAATAAGCCAGGGATATAGCTCAGCAGCAAAAGCACCTGCCTGGCAAGCGTAAGGTCCTGAGTTCAATTTCTGGTACCAAAAAATAAAAATAAAAATAGCTGAAACATGCTTACAATGGGGTTTTTCCTGTGGACAAGAATTACTATAAATCTTTAGAGAGAATCTGTAATATTTCTGCATTAATATTTCAAAGATAGACCCACAGAAGGAAATCCAAAGTCCAGAAATCAATCTATATATAGATGAAAACATGAATTATAATGGGCCCATCATTGTAGAACAGTTGGGGAAAGAATGGACTTTTCAATTGATTACCAATATAATTTAAAAAAAGTGAATTTTGACCACTAACTTCATACACAAAACTCAATTTCCTGTGGATGAAAGAATGTGAGAAGCAAACTATGAAACTTTGGTGGCTCACACCTGTAATCCCAGCACTCACGCTGCTGAGGCAGGAGGATTGTTGCAAGTTCAAGACCAGCCTGGGCTACAAAGTGAGCTCAAGGCCAGCCTGAATGGCATAGCGAGACCCTGTCCAAAAAATAAAATAAATAAACAAGCAAACAAATAAAAAAGAAGATAATAAACTGCCTGCTCATACAAAACATAAAATTCTGTTCACTTAAAACCACAATTCTTATCAAAGACCCAAATGCAAGTGCTAAGGCCATAAAACTAACAGAAGAAAGCACAGATGTACATCTTTGTGACCTTGGATTAGACAATGGTTTTCAGGATATGATACTCAAAGCAGAAGTAATTGAAAAAAAATAATAAATTAGGTATCAATAAAATTAAAAACT
>RJWT010008246.1:7296-26642 GCA_004365215.1 Cuniculus paca | reverse complement strand
TTCATAGCACTATAGTCCTTATTATCTCTTTCTAGAATGTCCTTCAGAATATTTTGGAGTGCTGGTTTGGTGGTTATAAATTTCCTCAGATATTCTTTCTCATAAAAGTACCTTATTTGTCCATCAATTTTGAAAGATAGTTTTGCAGGGTACATCAACCAGGGTTGAAAGTTGTTTTCCTTTAGAGCTTGGATTACTTCATTCCAAGCTCTCCTTGACTTGAGAATTTGTGCTGAGAAGTCAGTTGTGATTCTGAAGGGCTTTCCTCTAGAGGTGATTTGCTTCTTTTCCCTAACAGCTATTAAGATTCTATTCTGGTGTTGAATTTCTTGAATCTTGACTATGATATGCTTGGCTGTGGAATTTTTTTGATCATAGCTACATGAAGTCTATATCCTGCTTATCTATACAAATTCTTTTTCTCTACCAGGGAAGTTTTCTGCCATGACATGTGTGAACATTTTTAAAATTTTATTTGTGGTATCTCCTGCTCTTTCATTGATTCCAATCAATCTTAAGTTATTCTTCTTTGTTTCATTTAGCTGCTGCTGGATTGATTTCTCATGGTCCCTTGTCATTTTTGAGAAGTATTTCTTTTCCTGATTGCTAAGTACAAGCCTTTTTTCAATATCTGAGATGCTGTCCTCACATTGGCCTAATCTGCTTCAAATACTTTCAATGGAATTTTTATTCTCCTGGATATCTGCTTGAGTCTGCTTTATGGATCCCATTTCTTTCATCTGCTGAGCTTCCATTTTCTTAAGCTCATCTGCTTTTTTTTTTTTTTTCTGTGTCTGCTCTGGCATCACTAAGCATGGCCTTTATCTGAGAAATTACTTCTGATTTCCTTTTTCTAGAGCTTCATTCAATTGCTTTGTTATTATCACTTCTGGGAGGCCAGGTGGGAGGCTTTTGGATTGTTCCACCTCATTGCCCCCTGGATTTACTTTTGGTGTACTTGATGTCTAGGGTTGCATTTTGTTTAAGTGTCTTTTCATTTTTTTCTTTCTTTTTGTAGTTTAATTCTTGGGGTGATGCTTCTAAATTGCCTATGGTGTGTTGCTTTATCACCAGTATTTAGGATCCCTAGATGATGAGTACCTCTCTGAGGTATCTTCTAGGAGTAGCTGATTTTTGAGTTAGAGTCTGTTGGAAGATCTTACCTCTTCAGTTTATTGGAGGTGAGGAGTTGTTGCTTGTTTGGCCAAGTCCCTGGTTGTTTGGCACTGTGCCACACAACCCTTAGTCAATCTGTGACCCTTAGTCAATCTCAGTCATGGAATACCAGGACCAACAGCTGTTTAGAAAAATTATGTCAGTTTTGACTATAGTAGTACCAATAGCATCAAACATATCCCTGCAAATGACAAACTGAGCTAACTCTTAATGTGCCACTTTTAACCCTATGAACTAGATTTGTGGTTATATAACAAAATCTAAAACAAACCGGAAAATCATATGCAGTATACAAGTCAATTTTGCCCTCAGGTTAGAATTTAAAATGGATTAAGGAGAAAATAGAGAAGTGGAAGAAGAGGAAGAGATTAGAAGCAAGGTCAGAGGACAAGGGCAGGATCATGCCAACTTTGGGAAACTGGTGCAGAAGACTGAAGGAAAAGAGAGATGGAAGGATAAAAGGAAGAACAGAACAAATCCACAACCACAAAGAGGCTAGGAAGCATGTTCATACTCATACAAAAACGAGATCAAACAATGAAAGAGAAAGAGAGAAAAAAAAGTAAAGAAAACAAAATCCACTTCCCTGGTTCTCTCTGATTTCACTAGTGGAGACAGTCTTGATCTGTGCAGATCTCTCCCAGCAAGCCAGTGGTGGCTTTATGGTGGGGTAGTGGATAATCTCAGCAGAACTTTCCTGAGACCAGACTCATTGGACTCACTGCCATCCAAGTAATTTCTGCGGGTCTGAGCCCAGATGGAGGCTTATAGATGGAGCCAGCAACAGTTCTGGATTCTGTGCTTATCTGTCCTATCTCCAAGGTGGCTCCTGGCTAATCACTCTCTCCCATGGGAGGACTAAGTCCTCTGCACTCACTGCCAGCCAGTGCAGTCCTTCACATATGCTGCTCCCCTCCACTACCACATCTCTCTGCAGAGGCCTCCAGGGTCTCCAGCTGTCACTGTAGGTCTATAGGTTTGAACTGCTTCTCTAGTGCAGTGAGTCCTGTCTTGGAGAAGGTGCTGCTGGCTACATCCTTCTTCCTTGGAGTTTCTCTCTTCACTCTCCTGGAATCTTTCAGATTCTTCCTGGTTCAGTGGACCCACTTCCCTCCTCCTTGTCTTCTTCATGATGCTATATTCCAGTGTCTGGATGGTGACTCTCAGAAAGGCTTTTGTCTCTGCTGCTTATTGCTCTGCCATCTTGGTCTCCTACCCTCTTTATGTTTTCTTTGCAGCGTTTTCCCCAGATACTTTAGCTACCTAGGTCCCTATCATCACTTGCCCCCTTTTGAAACTTTTTTTTTTTGGCAGTACTGGAAATGAACCTAAGGCCTTTGCATTGACATTCACTGTCAGCCCTTTTTAAAAATTTTTAATTTTGAGACAAAGTTTTGCTAAGTTATTAAATTTTCCAGACTGAGCTCAAACTAGTGACCTTCCTGCTCAGCCTCCTAGAGTGCTGGGATTATGGGTGTGTGCAACCATTTTCAATTTCTGATTATACCTTCATCACAGATGAGATGTGATACTTTCATTCACACTCAGCTTTCAAATTCTTTGTCTGTGTTAAATCATTTCATTTTCCTTCAAATATTAGTGGTAAAATGTTATGGGAAGGTGCTGGTCTCTCAAGTGACACAGTTCCTTTTGACCCCTTGTGGGAAAAGACTCCAGTATTTATCATCTTGCATTCATCCATCTATCTAGGCAGCCAACTACCCAACAATTAATCAGGCACCTGATATTTTGGGGAGTCAGAGATACTTAAGAACTATTCTTGCTTTTAAGAACTTGGAAAGAATTTAAACTAATACGTAAACCAACAATTACAAGTGTATGTATGAAAATACCTAAATATCACTGAAGAGGAGATGATTTAAAATAGCATTGGCTGGATGGTGCCTTGGTTGTATGTTGCTAAGCAACAAGTCACCTCAAAATTTAATGACTTAAAACAATAATTTTATGGTTTTATAGCCTGAGTTTGGCTTATTTGGGTGACTGTCCTGCTTTATGTGTTGTCTACTGGAACAGAAAAACCAAAATGGTTTCTTTGCTTTCATGCTGGCTGATTCATCTGCAGTAATTGGAAACTCTGGTGCCAACCAGGCATCTCAGTCTCCACATGGCATCTCCACCTGGCTTGCTTGGGCTTCCTCATAATGTGGCTTTCTCAGGGTGGTCAGACTTAAAGGTGTATGGCTCCCAAAAGAGAGAATATAAAAGCTATTAAATCTTTTAAGGCATGGGTTTGAAATATTCAGAATGTCACTTTAATCATGTAGTATGATTGTCAAAGCAGGTATCAAGTCAAGATAAGATTAAAAGAAAGGAGACATAGATTTTATTTCTTCATGGATTGGAGTTCCACAGGTGAATGCAGAGGGGAGGAATTTATGGCCAATATCTTTGTGGACTACCACAGGAAGAAAGACTAGGGAAAATATCATAAAGAAATGGTTAAATTGGCTAAGGGAAAAATTATCCAAACAAGCTTACTGCAATGTACTAAATGTTTGTGTTCCCCTAAAATTTATATGTTAAAATCCTAATTCCCACTGTGATAATATTAGGAAATGGGGCTTTGCAGAAATACTTAGGTTGCAAGCGTGGATCTTAAGTAATTCCCTTAGAAAAGGAACCCCAGAGAGTGCTCTCACTTCTTCCCCACCATGTGGTAAAGGAGATGCCCACAGCCTGTAACCTGAAAGAGGCTCCTCACCACAACCCCACCATGCCCACTGACATACTGATCTTTGATTTCCATTCTCCAAAACTATGAATAGTAAATGTCTGTTGTTTGTGAGCTACCTAGTCTACAGTACTTTGTTACAGTGGCCAAACTAAAGCACTCACTCACATGACCTTTTGATCTTTGTGACCACCAATTCTTCCCAGGTTCCACCTCATTTCCAGAAGGACTAAGCATGGTTTATTCTAGAATAAATACCAGACAAGGAGAATAGCTATCAGAGATATTATAATGAGTCTGTCGTCCATATGGGACACTTCATTTGATAATTTGAGTCAGAATTGGACTCTGCAATCCTGAGATTTCTTTCTTTCCCCTTGTGATATCCAGTTAATGACACACTCATCAATAACCTTGAGAAGACATAGTTATGTCCCTCTGGTAGAAAAGTAGGGTTGAGGGAATGGTTCATGTGAGCTCAGGAGGAAAACACATAGCTTCTTTTGGTACCCCCTGGAAAGAACATATCCTATACCATGAACTCAGTTTATACAAATGAAGACAAAGTGGTACTTGCTGAGGAAGTCAATTTGGGAGCTGGATGGGAAAGCAATATGGCTGCCACTGGGGAGGCCTGCCAGCAATCTGAGGCCTAAAGTATGTTGCTGCCCTTTTGCAAGCATGAACTCAGTAAAATTTTCTGTCTCTGGTCCTAGAGATCATTTTTTGTAGCATCAATAACTGAAAATCACACTTTCTATGTTATTTGCATTTTGGGAAGTTATTTATTTACTGTTTCCTCTCTGAATTTAATGACTTGTATTTGAAATCCGTCTTCCACAGCTGTTCTAAATTGTGGGTTTAAGCCCACAGTTGTTCCAGAACCATAAAGTGGGAGCTGTCTCTGTGACCTCTTGTCTTTTGGGGATTGTAATGGTTAGAGTAGCAGAAAAAGCAAGGGAGAGTGTCCCAGGTGGGAGATAGAAGACTTTGGTCAGGAACTTTTTTTGCCAGTGACCTCTACTTGCCTGAGTCTCCCTGTCCTCTTCTCAAACCTGGAAGGTTCTGCATTTTACTTTCATTTCTTTACAAGAGAGAGTTGTTTAAATACGGTGGGAGATGGAAGGTTGGAACTAAGCTAATGTATTGGATAGAACAAGCAGGTTCCAAGCTTATAGTACATATGCCTATTATACACATGTACCCCCTGTTCTGATCCAAGGAAACAGCTCCAAGTTGCTACTTCATTTGTGCAGGAGCCTGTGTTCTCATCCTGCCAGGTGCCTGCATTTTTCCATAGTGCTGACAGCGCTGCCTGTGAATAGCCCCTGACCTGGGAGCTGCCTGCCTTTGTCACAATCATCCCCAGAAGTCCCTTCTACATCTGACAAGGAAATGTCTGCGAACATCCTGTAACCTCGGTATCCAGATGCCACTTCATCTAGTCTAAAGACAAATGGAGGTACACAGTTTATTCCCCTTAATGAAACAGGGGATAATTGTGAAATTAAAAATATGAACTATGAGTTTTAAAGGACCCTCCTCTTAAGGGTTCCAGCTGGATACGATGTTGGTGTTACTCTTGGAATAATAGTTCATTCAAGGAAGAGATAGGACCAAGAAGACTCTCCATATCCAACGATTCCAAATCCGGGTGTGCTGTTTTGAATATTTTTTAGGAACCAAATATTTCTGAGAAATCTTTGTATCAAGGCAGGAGAAAATGGAGAAAAACTCGCCACAGCATTTAGAGGCTGGAGTTACTATCTTGTCCATTTTAGGCACCAGGAGATGCAGACAGTGGCCCCTGTTCCATGGCCAGCAATAACAGAGATTTGAATCTGGGACTCTCTGACCCTTGATGGCTTCCCTACTCTGATATCCTACCTATTGGTTAGTGGGGTCAGGAGCTCTAGACAGGATGTTTCTGCTGCTCCAGTGTGCTTTTTCAAGTTTGGCCAGG
This sequence comes from Cuniculus paca, assembly GCA_004365215.1. Lineage (NCBI taxonomy): Eukaryota > Metazoa > Chordata > Mammalia > Rodentia > Cuniculidae > Cuniculus > Cuniculus paca. The sequence goes on along the minus strand of RJWT010008246.1, from coordinate 20,808 downwards.
TCCCCCTTTCTTCTTTTCCTTTTCCTGCCACAGATGCTGGTCACCTGACCTACCTTTTTTCCTATGGACCTTCCATCATCCCATCCATGCTGTCTACTTCTCCCAGTCTTGGATGCTCTGTGGGCTGCTGTTTTCTCAAGTTCGCATTTTCTCCTTGCTCTCAAAGACAAGCACTCAATATGTTTTTATGTTTTAAGGGTTTTGCTGCAGGTCTTTGTAGGGATATAAGAGAAGGTGATGAATAAGAGGCCTGCAGAGTCTGTACGGTCCTGGTCTCAGGTCTAGAGTCCTTGGTCCTCTCATGAGCTAGCTAAGGAAAGCCTTGGACACCATCAATATTTTTTAATTCAGAGAGTGGAATGCACTATGGCTGCCCTTTCTTCCCAATGTCCCCAGTTTAGGGATAAACATGGGGGTGTTTCTCTCCCTCAGAATGCTTCCCCAAAGGCTCCAGCATGGCTGAGCACTAGAAATCTCTTGCCTTCCCGAGAGAGCCTTTCAGATTCCATCTATTTCCCAGTTTCTACCTGTTACGGATTATATCTAGTTATCCCCCCAAAGCCTCATGTGCCCATAGATGCTACTTTTGAGATGTGACTGGATTATGGGTGTTTATAACTGCCTTGCTGTTAGGAGGTGGGGGTGTAGTCAGAAGAGGTTTGTCCACGAAGACTGACCTATAAAGGTGTACCCCTTCGTAGCTCCTCCCTTCACTCTCTGCTTCCTGTCTGCCATGAGGTAAGCAGCTTTCCTCCCCAGACTCTTCCACCATGCTGCTGCTGCCTGAAGCCAGACCATGCAAGGACTGAAATGTCTAAAACATGAGCCAAAATAAATCTCTTTTCTTTAAGTCATGGGTACCTGGTGTTTTGTCCTAGTAGCAAGAAAATTTTAATTAAGGTATTGCCTTTCTCACCTTGTCCTCTGGAGGCGCTGTCTCAGGTGGCCCAGCCCTTGCCTCGGGAGGCATCGCAGGACACTGTCGATTGAAAGTAGGCTCCATCAGCTGGGTCATTTACCAACCATGTAGTATCTTCAAATTTAAAATATTCAATTTATTACCACCTAAGAAAAATTCCACAAGGGAATGTGAGTTATGATCAAAGAGGTGGAGTGCAGTGGACTTGTTTTATTTTCCTTTTTATTTATTTATTTTTTATCTTTTTTTCTTCCAGTGGAGAGGTGATACCATTAGTTTGGAATAGAATAGGTGATTGTCTTGGAGAGTCAGCACTGTAGGCAGGCAGTGAAAGCAGTTTATTCATTACCACCAGAACTTGACAGTACACTGAACATCACACATTATATTTATGCTACATAAAATAATGTGATATGATTTTTATGACCCAATTTAATCCAGTAGAGGGTATCGGGTTTAATAAAGACAAGGACAATAGAATTAAAATTATCCATAGATCTATGTAACAAAAAGCTAATAAAAAGAGAATTGAACTAATTTGACAGGAAATAGATAGCACTGTCATAAAATTTGCAAAATGGGGAGAAAATGCCTCACTCTGAATTTGTGTGAGCTAAGTTGACAGGTGTCAAGATCTGTAAAAGAAAAAAAAAAAAGCGCAGACCACAGTGTCGTCTTTTCTGAATTCCCAGGCCAAGCACAGGTTCCCTTCTTAATTCATTCTGCTGACAGCAGAGCAGACTATCTGCTGTGAAAAACTCGAACGTTTTAACAACTCTCCGACAAATAAGCAAACTTTTCTGTGGTCGCGTAAGGTTTTTCAAAGTTGAAATTCACTCCACCTAGGTACCTTGCTTATCTTCGAGGTATCCATGGCAACCGACTGAAAGTGGCTAATCTCAGCGTGGAGACATCAGCAGTAGCTGCGCCCTGGACCTGTGGAGAGCTGCAGGCTCAGAGCCGAGTGGTGACTTCACAGTGGAAGGAAGAATGCATACCGTGCGTGGGTAGATTTCAATTTTGTGTCACACACCATATGTTTATGATGCTTCCCCTATGCATCTATCTCAGGGCAGGATTTGGTGGGGACACAGAAAAGGCTGTGATTTAGTCCCTGTCCTCAAATAGTTCTTAGCCTTTAGGGGGTACAAGTTACTGTCATGTGTTGACATTTCTTTTGAGAGTTTGAGGTTGAAAATAAATCCTAATGAGCTTTATTCATTCTACGTATAAGATTATCTTCCTCACATTCCTGGTACCTACTTCCTCGTGGCATCAGCCCTCTATGTGTCAGTCAAATCCCTGGAACTAGCCACTTCCCTTCCTGCTAGAGCTCAACCCCGGTTTACTCCAACTATCAATTTCCATTACCCATCCTCAGGGTGATGGGGGTTGATCTGGGGACATCAGATATCTAACCCCTGTCAGACTATTGTCAAATCCTGGGCTCTTTGGTCTTTAGAATTGTGTGATGGTTAATTTTATGAGGCTGTAGTACCCAGTTATTGGATCAACCATTGTTGTAGATCCTTCTATGAGGGTAATTTTTTAGATGAGATTAGCATTTAAATCAGTAGATTTTGGGTAAAGCAAATTACTCTAGGATGTAAGTGAGCCTCTTTAATTGAAGGCCTAAGGAAGACCGACTTTCTGCACTAGAAGAGGAATTCTACCTTCAAATCACCTTCAAATTCCAACGGCAAATGTTCCTTCTTATCCGGCCTGCCATGCCTACCCTGCAGATTTTGGACTTGCGAAGCCCCTACACGATTACATGAGCCAATTCACTAGAGTCTGTCTCCTTTCTCCGTGTCATTCATGTGTATGTTCCATTTCGCTGTAAAACCTGGACTAACATAAATGCAGTTCGATCCCTTATCTCAGCTCTCAGAACTCCAGGGCTTCCCTGAGCAGAGAGGAGGACAGAGAGGAGGACAAAGGAGGACAGAGGAAGACAGAGAAGGGAGGCAAAGACCCTGGGTTAGGCCCTCTCTCTGCTACACTACTGTAGCTGGAGTTCTACTTCCATCCCTTTATATACACAGAAACTATCAAATCCATGAAAGCCACAGAATGGATGGAGGATGAGAAGTGACCATTGGATCTGACCATTAGAGAGTCTATGGTCAGCTTAGCACAGCTGCAGAGGTGTGCTTGGGGCAGAAGCCAGGCTTAAATGATTTGCTAGGAGCCCGAGGAAGTGAAAATGCGAAATACAAACTTATTTTCCTATAGTGAATGCAAGGCAATAGCTTGGAACAGGGCAACATGTAACATTTAGAGAGCATCTCATCTGAGAATTCTTGAGTTTGAGGGCAGGAGAGCTGTCCCCAAGCTGAGGAGTCATTGATACTACAGGACAGAAGGCCACTTGATGGCATCCCATCCCCAGAAAGTAGGTGAGGAAGGAGCCCAGAGCCACATGATTTTATGAATTTGGACAAGTCACTCACCCTCTAGAATTTCCGTGTCTTCATTTGTGAGTGGGCGATCATGGTGACCATTGCACTGGCTTTTAGGAGTAAATAAAATGCAAGGTACAAAAGCAGACAGTATAGAGGAGGGCTGGGTATGTCGGGGTGGTCACTTCTCCCTTCCCCGTTTCCTGGTTTCCTTATCTTGGTCTGTACCTATGCCTGGAGTCGGGGTTTAAACTGACTGATTGACTTTAGGTAGATTACCCAATATGGACATCTGTAAAATGATAGTAATATTTCTATTTTAGGGTTACTTATAAAGGTTAGGAAAGATAGTGGATGTAAAACACCTAATGAAATGCCTAACACTTGAGATGTGATTGATGAATATGTGAATGTTTAAGTTATAAAAGAAGTTATCACAGTAAAAGATAATTAATCTTCTTGAAATTGAGTTGAACTGAATTGAATACATCATTAATCCCCCTGAAAATACTGCCCTCCTTTAAGCACCGAATCCCATTGTTCTTGTCACTTTCTTCTTATTCAGGTTTAATTTTTTTATTAGTACCAGTTTGCAGTACATAATGATTATGTTTTTTGTGGGGAGTTGGTACATGTCCTTAACACATCTCAATTTTCAGATCTATCTGCCTACTTCCTATTAACTATTGTTTTGTTCTTTATTTATATTTTGGGTTTCTCATGTAAGAAAAATCATGCAATTTAAGCTTGTGCACCTGATTTATTTCACATAACATTATGCTTTCAAGGTGCATTCATTTTCCTACAAATCATTTAAGTTTATCTTTTTTATGAAATAGTATAAACTTTCTTGTGTTTAAATACCATATTTTCTTTATCCATTCATTTGTTATTAGGCTGCTTCCAAGATTTTCTGTTATGGATTGTGCTGCTATAATAATGGATGTGCACGTATCACTGTAATATTATGTCTTTAAATATTTTGGGGAGAATTCTAGAAGGAGAATAGCTGGGTCAAATGGAATTTCTAGTTTTAGTTTTTGAGGAATTTCCATACTGATTTTCATAGTGGTTGGACTAGTTTACATTTCCACCAACAGTGTAGGAGGATTCCTTTTTCCCCGTAGCCTCAACAGCATTAGTTATTATTTGATTTGTGCATGGTAGCCATTCTTTCTGGAGTGAGATAGAATCTGTGTTGTTTTAATTTGTGTTTCTCTAATTGCCAGCGATGTTGAACATTTTTTCATGTATTTCTTCTCTAGATGCCATGTATTTATTGACCATTTATACATGTTCTTTTGAGAAGTGTCTGTTTACTTCACTTAACCATTTTTTATGGGTATTTTATTTCAAGGGTCTAACTTTTTTGAGTTCTTTATATATTCAAGGTGTTAGTCCTCTGTCTCAAGAACAGTTGCCAAATGTTTTTCCCATTCATCAGGCTGTCTCTTCACTCTGTTGGTTGCTTCTGTGTGCAGAAGCATTTTAATTTCGTAGGACCCTATTTGCGGATTCTTGGTACTATTTTTTATGCCACTGGGATTCTATTCAGAAAGTCCTTGCCTTTGCCTATGTCTTAAAAAGTTTTACCTATTTTGTTTTCCAACAGATTAAATGTTTCTATTTTAACATCTAGATTTTTGATCCATTCTGATTATAGTTTAATACATGGTGAGATATGTGGGTCTGCGTTCAATCCCCTGCATGTTACAGCAGTTTCCCCAGCACCTTTTGTAAAAGAGGCTCTCTTTGCTCCAGTACGTCTCTGACCTCTTGAAGCCGCTCTGGGAGTCTGCTATTATTACCACTTTGATGTCTTCGACGGATTCAAAACATTTCCCTCTCATGGTTGTTTTGACTTTGGGGAAGAGTCTGAAGTTGTATGGTACTAGATCCAGTGAATACGGTGGATGAGGACACAGTGAAATGTTTTTACAAACCTGCCTTGCTGTTGGATGGTGCTCAGCAGCAGCGTTCACCAATATTTTGATCACACTTCATAATGACAGTCATGAAAGAGGACTTCCAGAACTGCTTGTGTGAAAGATACAGTCAAAGATACGTAGTTGAAATAACTCAGTAGAGGTCAAAGTCTTCGTTCAGTTCATGTGCATGAGGAAGCACTTCGAGTTCAGGTAAATCTGAGTCAAAGCAGGATTGTAGTTTTATGGGCAAAGAGAAGAGAAGGACACGTGTTCTTGTGGTTTGGCTCAGGCAGCTGTTTCCTCTCTCAGTGCCATCAAACCTGAGCTTGGAACTGTGCCTTTGGTTCAGGATCATTGGTGCAACCCTAGAGTATCCTTTCAAGAGCTGTTTAAAAATTTTTTGCAGTTTCTCTGCTAGTCAAGGTTCAGGGTAGAAGAAGGTAGAAAAAAAGAGAAAATGGGGAAAAAGGATAAAGGAAACTTTTTTTTTTTAACTTTTTGAGACAGGGTTTTGCTATGCAGTTTAGGCTGACCTTGGGCTCACTTTGTAACCCAGGCTGGTCTCAAACTTGCAATGATCCTGCTGCCTCAGCCTCCTGAATGCTGGGATGACAGGAGTGTGCCACCATGCTTGGCTAGGAAACAGGTATTGAAACAAGGAAAACTAGAGGACCTCTGTCATTCTTGTTATAAAATTGTCTTACAATATTCAGAAAATGTGATGGATGAATGAATAAATGCATATTTGACACAGGAGCTTAGTATATTTCACTGATACAGTTATTCAAATACAAATTCCTCTAGCCCATGCTTGTTTCTAAAAATTAGAATTTAAAAACATGCATAACCTGGGTTTCCAAACACTCCACACTATGACCACTTTTTCTTTAAATACGCAACCATGATGCTTCAAGATTTCCTTCCGAGTGATGGCAGATATTCTGGTCTTTCGTGGGTTTGTCCTCCAAAAGTAGCTGAGTTTTCCCCAAGAATGTTTATAGGAGCCAAGAATGGTCCTGCCCATTGCTTGTCTTTTCAGCTGGCCATCTTGCTCTCAAAGGCTGCCCTTCGACCTTTGGGCCAAATGTTATCACCTTATAACCTTTGTCTAGGTGCTATATCTTCTCTGAGGGCACCGGTCTTTTCCTGACCTTAAGTCATAAATTTTAGCAAAACTAGTAAGAAATTTAGTGGCAATAACATGAACATACAGAAAATCAATTATTAGTGGGGTCCTGGGCATCTTAAACTCTAGCCACCCCAATATATAATACATGGCTTTTATACACAGGTCGGTCCTGAACTTGGCTTCCTGCTGTCGCCTGCTATACATCCACCTGGAATCTTCCCACGTAATCAGCAATGCCTATTGTCATCTCCACTGTCTGAATTCAGGTTTTCAGATTCCCTAGGGACCCAGTCAGAGATGGGTGAGGAAGCCCATACCTGTCCCACCTCCATTATCTTCTCTGTTCTTTCCCACCCCCTATTCCCATCAGGACAGCTGTCACCTAAATAAGTGCCTGTTTGACTCCTCCATATATTGATATTCAAACCAGAAGAGATGTTATCTTTCCTAACTAAATTGTTGCCTTGAAGTATTTTCTTCTCACAGACAAAAAACTTAGTCTTGCCTCTGTAACAAATAGCCTCAAGGTTGGTAGCTTCAAACAATGTAAATTTATTACCATACACTGGTAGTTCTAGAGGTCAGAAATCTTAAATGAGACTCGATGAACTAAAATTAAGGTCTTGGCAGATCTGTGTTCCTACTGGAAGTTTTAAGAGAGAAATTGTCTCCTTGCCTTTTCAAACTTTTAGAAGTTTCCTGTATTCTTTGGCTTGTGGCCTCCTTCCATCCTCAAAACCAGCAACAGCCTATGGTGTCTCTCTTGCCTCTGACTACCCTGGCTCTGACTTCCTTTAGAAGGTCTTCGTGGTTGTACTGAGTCGGAAAATCCCAGACTGTCTCTCCATCACAAGATCTTAAACATGTTTGCAAAGTTGCTTTTGCCACAAAGGGTAGCATACTCACAGGTTATAGGGCTTAGGACTTGACCTCACAGAGTGTGTGTGTGTCTGTGTGTCTGTGTGTGTGTGAGTGACATTGTTCTGCTCACCACAGATGAGTCTCCATCACTGCTTGAATAAGAGGAAAAGCCTTTTGATAGCTTTAAAATAGTGGCTGTTCTGAGTACATGCATAAGCAACTTGCAATAAGGTGAAAATGTTTTTGTTGCTGGAATTCTTTATATGAAGAGCCCTATATTCTTTTTGGAAGAAATGAGGAAATAAGGGATGAGGAGGGTAGAATGGAGGTGGAGAAGGAAGTGAGTCCCTTAGGACATTTTTAAAGTAGCAGAAGATGCTCACCATAGTGAGTTCTAAGGATGGCAGGGCCTGTCAATGGGAGGGCTCTGTTTTCAGAAGGTCATAGAGTCTGAATGCAATCGTGAGAGTAGGAATAGGAACTGCAATGCTTAATAGAAAGGAGAGAAAGTTGAGATTCTCAAAGGGAAATTTAAGAGGAAAGAATCCAGGAATTGAGTACAGGTGGGAAAGGCAAAGAGAAAGAAATAAAACAGCCCAAATAAGCCAAGTAAAAGAAATAAACAATGAGGATAAAACTAATGCCCAGAATAGACAATGAGTGTGTGGGATATGGGGACTCCTTCCTTATTTTGGGGAATTTTCATGCAAAGCCACATTGGTCTCTAATGCCATGGGAAGGATAAAGTGGGTGGAGATGGATAAAAGTGCTGAGTTCGACACCTGGACCATGCATGGTGAAGGAAGAGTGCCTGCAAGATACAGGGACAAGAGAACACCTACTTGGGTCACAACAGAAACAGAAGTGGACCTTAGTTTCTTCCATTAGACTCAGCATCTGGCTCTGCCTGATCTACCTGAGTAATCTCACAGAGCCTGGCCCCTGCCATAGTTGTCCTCTAAATACTCTCTCCCAAGACCTGGCCACTGCCTTCTCTGAATTTCTTAAAGGTTCCAAGATGGGCCTAATGTTTTATTTGTTCATTTATTTTTACATCTATCTTTTCAGCTAGTGTCTGAGCTCAACATAGGCATGTATATTTTCTCATCACTTCCTACCTGGTACCTGACCTTGAACCTGGTACCCAGAGAGGGACATGGCATTTGCTGAATGAATGAGTCATCGCTAGCTCATTCCCCTCCATTTCATTTTTCACTCTGTCTCTAACTCCCCCTTAGTGTTTCCTTCGTTCGCTTTTGACACTTACCTCTTCTCTTCCATACTTGCTACTTCTGACCTAACGTGCAAATAGAAGATAATGAGATGGACCAGACCGTGGTGAACAGAACTGCATCCCAGAGTGGAACAGGCTCTGGCAATAACCACACATCAGGGCAGAGGAAATGAGGTGCTGGATAGAAAGGGGAATCCAGTGCCCAAGCTCGTGGTCCAGGCAGGTAGTGTGACCGTGTGCTGCTGCACAAGTGTCTGGCAGGTGTTGGAACTAGTGAGGTATTAGAAGGGAGGCAGATATCTGGGACACTCGAGGTTTGCGACTGAAACTAGAGCATATGTGTCCTCATTTCTGTGTGTGCATGTGTATGTGTGTGTGTACCACACTCACCTACACAGGAAAAAAGAACAAGATCCAATAGAGAGATGGTGGTGGTCACACAAATAGCATTAGCAGCACTGGCACTAAAAGTGGCTCCCTGGGTGGCTGTCTCTTCTAAGAACAAGACGGGTCTCTAAGCCTGTGGATGGGCATCAGTTATTTTCAACTATGGAATAGGCGTGTTCTCTGTGAAGGGCAACACCAGATTCATCCTACAGCAAAGTGCCTTCTCAGTTTTGGACTGTGAAACAAACTTTAGTTTCTCCCAGTTCCAGTGCCATCTGCCTAACGTATCCAGCTCCCTTTACTAAAGCACCCATCCAATCCTATCACTTTTGCTAAACTTTCCATGGATTCCTATTGCCAGAAAAAGTAGAAACTTATCTTGCATTCAAAGCCTAATCAACTCTCGCTCTTTTTATTTTCCTCTTTAGCCAGGTTGCGCTATTTCCATAATATGCATTGTCTTCCTGCCTTCCTGCCTTCCTGCCTTCCTACCTTGCATTTGCCTGTTTCCTCACTCTTGAAGACTGTGCCCATTTTTCACCTGGAAAAGTCAATTTGACGCTATGTGGAAAGACTTCACTGGGCTTCAACTTTCTTTCTAGTTATGGTTTGGACGAATGCTATGTAAACTCCTACAGCCTCACTGCATTCATCCATTAAGTGGGGTTAGCAGTGCCTGTTTGGTAGAATTGTTGGGAAAATTACACGTGATGTTGCTTGGTAGCATCTGGCACACAGTTGCTGCACAAATTCCTGGGAAATCATTCTCCAAATCCATCTCAGCTGGCATCTCCTCCAGGTACCTCTCAACGCCGTGTGATCTCATTTCCCCTGAACCCCTGCGGACGCTTGTTAGTACCTCTCGCTCAGCTTTTGTGCTCTCTGCCCTTTGAGAGCGTCTGTGTACTTGTTTCAGCTCCCTCTTTAGGCCTGAAGGTCTCGAGGGCCAAGCCTGAATTGTCTTTATTGCAGCAGCCTCTGCCAAAGGTGCTGCCCAACTGATGCATAGACTTGTAGCTGTGCTCGAAGTATCTAATGAACATTTGTTGACTTTAACTGAAAAAGATTCAGTGTGGTTCAGAGAAATACTACTCTTAAGAACCGCCACCACCACCATGTGAGGCTCTCATGTGTTATTCATGAAGAAGTCACCATTAGTGCTTTTGGTTTCCAGGCCCACTGTGGGGGGAGGGGCCGGGTTAGGGCTGTGGGTTGGGCACAGTCACAATTCAGAAGCTCTCGTCCCTACCCCATCAGCACGTTTTGACCCTAGTGAGGTTAGCTCAGCATTGCGCATCCCTGGACCAAAGTTCTTGTTGTTCTCACTCCTAGAATCTCTGCAGGAATATTGGTTTTCCCATACAATGCCAGTTCAGAATATGTTATTTGTTCTTTTCACATTTATAGTATTTCAAAAAAGTAAAACTCCAGCACTAAGCGTAGACACAAAGGGGAGAAGGGTTTAGTGAATGAGACATATATTTGGCATTTTAAAAAATGCTTGAGGAAAGGGGGTCTGGAGGAAAGAAAATCTGGATGTGGCAGCAGCGGGATCCATGGGAAAACACACGCAGTGTCTTTCTTTATTTTTGTTTCTTAACTTGATAAAAAGCTTGGGGTTTTGTGCTGTCGTAGAGTAGGCAGGCCTGTGATATTTATGCAGCTGATTTCATGTACTTTGACAGTTGCATCACGATGCTCACAGTTAAAAATCCATCTCCCGCCTCTCATCACCCTGGGATGGTGATGCTATGTTGGTGTGTTCTGGGAGAATCCTGAAACTGCCCTCAGAGAAACAAGGATTTTCAGCCCTTTTACAATTTAAAGCATGCTCACTTTGAATTGATTTACATACAAAATGAAATATTTCTGGAAGGACTGAGCAACACAATCACCTTGAATTGTAGGGAAATCCACGGTTTCTTTTCTTTTACACGTTATTTTTGCCAAATTCTCAACAGGCACTAGAGCCCAGTCAAGGCACTAGATCTCTGCAAATGCTAATTCCTCTGCTTGTGATGCTTTCTGCCTCACATCTTCTGCGGGACAAGGTTCTCTTCTGCTAAGATCAAATTTCATCTTTCCCAGTCTCAAGCAGAATGAATTGCGCCCTCCTTTTGTTCCTACATCATTTTATACACCTCTCTAGTGCTACTTCTTATATTGCTGCAATTATTTGTTTACGTGCCTGTCTCTTCTTCTGGATTGCAAATTCTTTAGTGACAGAGATGATTTTCTTTTTTGAGACCACTATTTGGCTTCTCTTTGTATCCTATGACCTGCATGAAAATTAAAACAAAACAAAAGCCACCAGTCAATTTCAAGGAATTGGTAGTTTTGAATAACAACAGAACCGCTTAATTTTCTGCTTACAATGCTCAGAATCATAGGAAACTGAAAAAATAAAATTACTGCTATAGAAGATTACAATGGGGAAACAGAAGACAGATATGATAAAAATATACATAATATCTCAAAGCAAGGTGCCCAAGGCGACTGCAGGGGTGCTACCAACCCCTGCTGGATTTTGTGCAAATGAAAAACAAACATCTAGTGTTCAGTCCTTCCCACCCCAATCCATTAGTATTGCTTTTTATTCTCTTAGTAACAACCCTTTTCCATTTCAGTTATTTTTACTTATCTTCAAAATAGGTAATTGAAATAGTTAATATTTTATACAGTATAGTTGATTTCACCACTCATTGTTTATGCATTTCTATAGCTAAAATTTCTCCTTTTCACACTCTTTGTCATTCTAGATAATGCCCTCCAATGATTTTGTTCTGAAAAAAAATAGCTATAATGGACATAGCCATCTCCTCTCATTCAAATTGTCTTTAAAAATCCCGAAAATAGAACTCACTGTCTTTAAAAAAAAAAAAAAAAGAATTCACTGTCTTCTGACATCCAATGTGGTAATGGAGGATGTGTCACTTTCCTGATTTGGGACCATAGGAATTGTTTTTAGGTCTTAAGGAGATAAATGCATAGCTAAAGATATGCAAAACATACATGCCTTCCCCCATCTGACTCCCCATCTAGCTGTTTCCACACCCACTTACCCACAGATAATGATTACTATCCAACAAGTAGATATATAATGGTGAATCCTGACTGTCAACTTGATTGGCTTGAGAAATCCATAGGAGATGAGTAAAGCACACCCTTTTTTGTATTTTATTTTATTTTTCTTCTTAAGAGAATAAAACCAAACAAAATAAAACAGAATACAGTTGATCAAAACAAGACAGTGAAAGTGATACAGGACTTCAAAACAAGATATTAGGAAATCAACAATGGCTACTATAATGCCTCTTGTTATCTTCAAAATAGCTGCCAATACCATCAGATATAATAAAGTCAAACCAAACAAAACAGAATAAGACCAATCAAAACAAAACAATAAAATGATACATGACTTTGAAACAAAATAATAGGGAATTAACAATGGTTACCACCTTCCCCTTTTAGATGTTTCCTTTCCTTTCACTTTCACAGTATCTATTGTACATTTTGGATCCCACTAACTCCTTCAGTGTTTTATACTAGGGAGACAACATGATGGCTCACCTATGTGAGTCCAAACCATTTTACCCAAGAGCATGATCATGAGTTGCATCCATCTACCTACAAGAGCCTTGTGATTACCCTCTTTATAGCTGAGTAGCTTTCCCCTGTATAAAAATGCTGTATCTTTCTTAACCCTTCTCTGGTTGATGGGCAAGATACCCCTACTTTTTTTGGTTCCCTGTCACATGGAGCATTGTTTTCTCTCCTTTGACTTTCAAACTATGAATTTCCTTTCGAGTTAATGTGTTTCTTGTATACTGTGTATTGATGGATCTTGTTTCTTGATCCACTCTGCCTGTGTTTTTTTGTATTGGTGAACTGAAGCTATCTACACTAATGGTTATGGCCAATAGGCACTGGCTCGTCTCTGTCATGCTTTTTTCCTACCACTGGCTCTCTACTTTTCCCCTCCATTCAATTGTCTGCCCCGCTCAGTGATCCCACTTTGCTGCTGTTCCTGGGACTGTGGTCATTTTTATCTCTCTCTAGATTATCCTTCAGTACTCTTTCTGGGGTTGGTTTTGTGGTCATTAATTCCTTTAGTTGTTCTTTGTCATGGAAGTATCTTATTTCTCCATCAATTTTGAAAGATAGTTTTTTTAGGGTACACCAATCTGGGTTAGGAGTTATTTTATTTCAGAAGTTGAAATACTTCACTCCAAGTTCTTCTTAACTTGATGGTTTGTGTTGGGAAGTCTGTCATGATTCCGATCGGTTTTCCTTTATAGGTAATCTGTTTCTTTTCTCTAACAGCCTTTAATATTCTGTTCTTGTGCTGAATTTCTGGGAACTGAATTATTATATGTCTGGGTGTAGATTTATTTTGGCTATGTCTAGTTGGAGTTCTATATGCCTCACTTTTCTGTATACCAGGTCCTTTTCCCATGCTTGGGAAGTCCTCGGCTATTACTTCTGTAAGTAGTCTCTTTATGTCATTTGTGTTGACTCCTGCTTTTTCACTGATACCTATCATTCTTAAATTATTTTTCTTTGCATCATCTTGCAGCCATTGAATTGTTATTTCCTGGTTCCTTGTTATTTTTAAGAGATCTTTCCTTTCGCCATCACTAGCTACCATTGTG
>RJWT010008245.1:0-26575 GCA_004365215.1 Cuniculus paca | reverse complement strand
GTGGCATGGTATGATACTTGTCTTAGCTTGCCTTTCCCTTGACTGGCATTTGGCTGCATCACTCACCACATTTATATTGTGTCTTATAAATACAGACCCACAGAGACACACAGAGACACACACACAAAATCACACACACACACACACGTGCACACACACACACACACACACACACACAACCAGGACTTCCAAAATTGCTACAGAAAATGGCAAGAACGATGGTATAAATATGTTTCAAGAAATGAAGTATATTTTTAAGAAAATTAATGGCAATGAATCTTTTACTGTAATAAATTTAAACATTCACTGCATATTTTGATCACATCTTAAATGTGGGTAGATGTTCCAAATGATCAAAAAAATTTCAGAAATAATTAGTTTCCTGATAGCCCCTAAATCTTCTAAGCGTTCACAGTAAATAAAATACTTAGGGTAGCCAAGTAGATATTATCAAGAAACTGAAAGTTTTTTTTAGCAAACCAAGTAATTATTTTACTAACATGGTGAAATAAAATATCCTAAATTTTAACAACAAAACAACAACAAAAAACCTCTTTACATCACTCAGGCAAATTATTAGATTTTGCAAAATTATTTCTTCTTTTAAAGAAAGAACTTTCACAGAATTGGCCAAGGCAGACATACTTGTGTTTTCTTTATATATAACTATAATGATTACATAAAAACACAGTCCATGTCACAGGATACAACAATATAAGGTAAAATGAAAAAAAAATTTATGAAAAAAAAATTTTAAATTTGTTTTTCTCATTTGGTACTTTCTATTGTAGTTTTCATTGTTCTTGTGTTTTTGTTTTCCTCCTTTATTCTTACATTCTTAGTATTTTCAGTTTTGTTCTTTCAAAGTCTATGAATTTACCTCTGAATAGAATCTTGGCTGAAGCACATCAATGATTCACATGCTAAATATTTTGTAATTGTTTTTACAATTCCTTTTTGCTTTCATAGTTACCAAGCTGAGTGCTTTTTATTTCCAAAATATTCGTTACCAATTTGGAATGGTGTCAGAAAACATGGTCTTTTTACTACTCTTCTCTGTGGGAAATTTAGTTATTTTCCTTTGTGCCATGGGACAAGATCAATAGTTTCAACTTCATGTTTCTAATTTAAAAGTCTAGCTATTGTCTTTAGAGAAAAAAAAAGTTTAAAATGTGTATTTCTATTGACTTGAAATTATTAGTTATATAGTGAAATAGTCTATAGTGTTTTATTATGATCTACTTTAACCTGTTGAATTCAAAGCGAGACATAAAGTCGACTTGTACAATTGTTCAAGCCACCTCTCCTCTATTTATACTTTTTTGCTTTTACGTATTTTAACATTACATGTTTGAACAATAAAGGATTTAAATGATTTAAATGTCAGACCTTTAATGTGGTGTATTGCTTTTGTTAATATCAAATGCATATTTCTGTTTACTATTTTGTTTAATAACAATTCTGCCAGATTTGTTTTCATTTTTACCTAATATTTTTCCATTTTCAAATTTTAATCTTTCTAGATCAACTTAAAGACTTTTTCTTTTAATTGAATTTTGTTTACCCAACCTAAATTCTTTCTTATTAACTCGAGAGTTTCCCTTATTACATTTATTATCATAATTGTTTTGTCTGGCCATATTTAATCCTATTTTTCTTTCCTTGCTATTATTGCTTTTGGTTTGTTTTTTGTGGTTTTTGGTTTGCATTGAATTTTTTGGTTTTGGTTTTCTGGTTATTTTGTTTTACTATGTTTTGTTGCAGGGACTATCTCTTAGCTAACTTTCTATCTAAGAATATAATCTAGTCTCTGGCACTGAAAAGGTACCCACTAAATGTTTGTGAAATGAATAAATTAAGTATAAATGGTAAAATGATATGTGAAATATACATACTTCTTTTAATTCTTTTAATTCTGTTTGTGGTTAATTTTTCAAAGCCTTTAAAAAACATTTTTCAAGGTTAACAACAGAATAATTCAGTTATACTATTAACCGAAGATAGTTTAGTTTTTCACTTTATTTTTATATAATACTCCAGTCTTTATTCATGTAAGTCATATTTATGATCACCATCATTTTCTTATTTTTACAATATGTAGTATTTCATATATATGAGAGAGAGAGAGAAACAAAAAAATGTATACATACTTCAGGAAAAAAATGTAGATATTTTAAAATTAAATTTATTGAGACATCATGAGATTAATACAATTTACCTTTGGTCTCTACAATTATAAGAGGTGCTCAAAGAGGTGGCCATTAGCTTCCAGACATTTATTAGTGCAGTGACCTGATGCTTGGGCAACCTTGATCATTGAGATTGCTGCACATGCATTTTTCAATTTCTTTTCTAAGGGCTGATAGTGTAGTAGGTTTTCTGTGATATTCAACATCCTCTAGGGTCCCTCACACAAGGGTAACACTATATATTGAACAAACATCAGTCGTACTATTTTTCTTTCCCATTCTTTTGGTTCTTTCTCTCTCTCTCTCTCTATATATATATATATATACACACACATATATGTGTATATATATAAATTTATGGATGTGAAAATTGAAACTAGATATATGTTATATATACATATATCTATATGCAACTGTATATATATATATATATATCACATATATATATATATATTCACATATATATATATATAGTTATATACAGTTTCCATTTTCACTTTCACACTAACCTTGTTTTATATCTCATTTTTCTAGTAAATATCTTTAATAAGTATATTTAGGGAGGTGTCATCCAGGTACATACTAGGGTTTCTAAGTCTTTGCCCATACGTGAATATTTTCCACTGCTTTCCAAACCTGATGGCCCAGGACTGTACCTGGAGAGTCAAACCTCACATCTACCTGGAAATTCCCGCATGAGTCCTTAGGAGCTATGCTCCTCACTGTTCAGCCAAGGACTTCTCCATTCAGGGTGATGCAGTCTGCATGTCTAGCTGGTTAACGCCAATCAGTTGTAACTTCAAGTGTCTCTGGAGCAGGTAAAAGTCTGAGAACCAATTCTTCAGAAGGTGGTGTCATTGACAAGGCTGAGGCTAACAAGTTTCGTTTCTCAAGGATAACCTGATTTCTGTTTGAGGTACCTGGCTGGGTCTGGGTCAGGGCCATCTCTGTAGCCCATACTTAACAGTATTGGGATTGGCAGGCCCTCCCAGATGTGTGGGAGGATGGAGTTCTTGAACAAGCTGCAGTGCTGTTACCAGATGGTTGGGGTGAGGATGCTGGGCAGCCTGAAACCACCTGTCCACTATAGGCAAGCTACAGAGAACAGGATTTCTTTAAGCCCAATATCTATCTTCTGTGTACCTTCTGCTAAAGATTCTCACCAAGTGTTTCTAGGGGATATGATTTAAACCTAGTAGACTGAATTGAGGTTACCTCCTAGACCTCATTTTTCATTTATTTTTCTAATGTACACAGGTTTGTTTACCTAGCTGGGATAATGCCCATCAGTTGTACACTATATAAATATTATATTTTTCTAAAGCAACTGAACAATTTGAACTATAGAAAATGAAATTAGCTTACCTATTTACACTGTCAAGGAGCAGATTTATTATGCAGTGGTTGCAAATACTGGGGGAATTTGCAATTGGCATTCACATAACGTCTCTTGCCACTGTTTTGTATTTTTTTTTTTTTTTACAATACAGGACATTTGTTTCACGTAAAAAATATATATTTCACCACAGTGAAGATGGATCTGTGTATGCTGAGTTACAGATTAAGTTGAGTATTCACTGTAAATTGTTTATTTTGGAAAGGAAAGTGGGAACTACAGGGCCAAATGGAGGTAGCATGATGCTCTCAGACTCCAATGCTTAGTATACAGATCATCTCCAGAGGATTTGATATTTGAAAAACAGAGTTAAAAAAAAAAGAATTCAAATAGCTAAGAAAAAATTCTTAAAATGCTCAACAGAAAAATTATATTGAAAATGACACGATGGTAATATAACTTATACTAAAAAAGGTCAACTAAAATCACAGGTATTGACCAAAAATACTAGTTCAATTCAAACCACTACATTCAACTAGGACCCATCACAGGCCAAGCTCTGGTTGCCTGCCATATATTCCCTGTTCTGCTACCCTGAGCGCGTGAGTGCTGAGTTCCCTGCAGGATGCCTGGAGCCTCTGGTGGAGAACAAAGATCAAAGCCAAGGTCCTTACTGAATTTTGGCATCCTAAACGCAGAATGTCCTATGCAGTAAGCCAACTGGATTCCCTAAATCTTTTCCAAACTTTTGGCTGACAAACTGCATCTTTTCTATCCTATACTTTATAGGTTTTTCTATTTTTAATCCAAGGGCAGGGCTTCATTTTTACCCCTAACAAACCATTTCACTTAATATTTCAGTCCATTCCAGTTGAGAGTCTGTGATAAAGTGTCTTTGTCTCCAAGTTTCTGGCAGTCTATAAATGTATCCTTTCTGTATCCTCCTCCAATTACTGGTAAGAACAAACAGGATAAAGCTTTTTGGATTACAGTTTTAAAGAAACTTGTAATGTTAAAAAGATGACCATTTTCTTCAGCGTTCATGGACCAAACAGACCTGTTGTGTTCATTTTCTACATGACAGGTCTGTTGCTCGGCTTTTAGGGTAGACATTTCTGCTAGCATTATGAGAGGAAACACTCCTGAGACTAAGTGAGGGAAGCCACGTTTATCAACTTCATCTCCAAGGGTGGGGCAAGGATGAGGGGACGTTGCAAAGGGACTACTTAGGGTTGTCTCTGCCTTCCAGAACTATGGCGAGTGGTGGAGGGTACAGAGGGAGGCCCTGGCAATGTTTCCAAGGAGCAGACTCCTCCTGTCAGAGCCCTTTATTGCTATCATTTTCCTTATGTACACAATAATATAAATACTTTTAATATAAAAAGTGTTATGTTCCTTCCGAGAATGTTGACAGCCCTAACTTATATCCACAGCAACATTCTCAGAACATAATATTTTTCTTTGTAATATCATGGCGAAAACAAAACAAAACAAAACAAACAACATATGATTGCAGCTAAAGATGGGCAATTTTATAGCAAATAGGATCATGCACCATGGTGTCTGCCTCCTAGGATAAAGAGGGAAGCAGCAGGATAATCTGATCCCGGCACTCTGGAGAAGTGAGGCTGTTCATCGGTAAACTTCTTGAGGCAAGACGGATAAATAAACACAAACATTCCAGAAGTTTTGCTAGCATACCAACATTTTAGCTATAAAGGATTAAACCAGATACAATAAAGTTGAAAAACCAGGATTTCTAGAATAAATATTTCATTTTAGATCCAATCAATGAGTTAAGAGCCTACTAGTCTACAACAAAAATTCTTTTTATTAAAAGAAAAAGAGGATACATATAATGTGCAGACAATCTGACTTTGCTTTATTGAATATAAAACACACTCAATATTAACAGACATGATTAAACAATTTTTATAAGATTACCATGTAGAACATTTTAAAAGAGTAATCTGAAACAGTCTTAATGGGAATCAATTCATTTCTTTTAATATGACAATTAATTTATAACTTCTCAGCCAATATCCACAATAGTCCATTTCATAAAAATTTTATTTTTTGAGAAGAGGTAAGTCTGAGCAAATATAAAAAATTAAGAAAAATATCCCCACATCTATTCATAATCTTCCCATTTTTCTGTAAGAGAAATCAATAAAAATTATAAACATTCTCAGGTGCACACAGGTCTACTTTCTTTAATATACTTAATTTTAGGATAGAAACACTGTTCTACAATTTTCAGTACAGATTTAAAAACTCTTCTTGTGTTTAAAAATGAATGTATGATCCAACTTTAAAGGCAGCAACTAAATACTACTTTAATAATAAGTCACGTGGCCACCATATGACCTTGACTTTCCAGTGGGTGGTCCATTAAGGCAGTAACATAGAGAGCAAATAGAGGAAGTTCTCTAACCTGTTGTAAGTGTGACTTACTGTAGACAATAGTTGCTTCCACAGGCATTAAGTAGACACCAAAATTAAGCTCCCATACCCAGCTGTCTGAAATAATTCTGGGTACATGTGGTCTGACAGACCTATCTCATACCCGCAGCAACATTCTCAGACAGAAATACAGAAAATGAAGGGATCATGGAAAGTGGCAGATGGGTGGGGGACATTATGTTTTTTATCTATACAAATACAAACACATCTCTGTCTGATTTTAGGTGAGCTAACTTTCTAGCCCATATTCAAAGTACAAGTAGCAGAGCATATTTTTAACTTAAAAACTGCACAACGTGTTATTACACAAAGCGTATTTGCTTTTTCTCTTAAAAATCATGTTTCTTCAAACTGCATTATTATTTTTGGATAATTGAGCTATTGAAATATGAAGATCTTAACCCTATCTCTTCATTTTAAAGTATTTCAAAATCAGGTTGTCAGTGAGAGCAATTTCTACATTGAAACTGTGATAAACTAACTTAATAACCCATAATGGTATTCATTTTTGTTAGAGTAGCATTGCTGAAGGGTCAATAAACATGAGTTAGAAAATCACTATGAAAAAATAACATTTATTACGTTATATTTTAGAAACATTCACTTAAACAACCAGAAAAGGTAATGGTGCTCGGGCTTTTGGTTTTGATATTTGTTTTTTAGTAAACATTTTCCTTTCACATAATAAAGAGGGTTTTTGTTCAACAAGTATCTGTTTTTCAGATAATGAAAAGGTAAGTTTGTGAATGCTCAGAATCATCACATAAATAACAGTAGTCTAAGTTAATGATGCTTGAGGGATCATTTTCAAGTACACAAACTACCTCTTTTCATGAAAAGTAAATAGTTCAAAGAATATGCAAAAATGAAGATAAAATATGAACAACCACAGTGTAAGGTACATTTGATTACACATTCAATGTTAACATATTGAATATTTTCTATAAATCATGTAATACAAATGTTCAACTTGTTTTAATTAATGGTAACTACACTAGTAGAGATCTGAAGTTTTCTTCTGAAGTATACATTTTATTTTGAAAGAGGCTGTTTACCAAAAAAAAAAAAAAAAAAAAAAAGACACACTGATGACTATTGATTCCCAGGTAACAGCACATGGCATCAGGCGTACATATTAGATTTCTTAAAATATAGGGCACACCTACCTATGTAGTCAATAGTTGATCATTTTTCGAAGGGCATCATAGCATTTCCATTTATCTGGGATGTAAAATGGCTCAAAAATGTGAGGAAATGGTGTGTCATAACCACACACTCTGGATATAGGAGCTTCTAGGTTCAAGAAACATTCTTCCTGCAGAGACAAAATTGAGATAGCCAACTTAAAGAGTATATTTCTATTCATAAAAATAAAACATTTCAACTTAAGATAATTTACTCACTTTAAACACAATTGTATTTAAGGATATTAAAAGTATTTAAATATATTTTTATGTGAATAAAGGTAATAATGTGCTAAAATTACCTAAACTTTGCCTAAGATATGTATTAATATACATGAATGCATTTTATATCTGTATACATATCTATTTCCTAAAGCACACTAAAATCACACTAACCATACTTCCTATGAATAAAAATGTAAGTATGACAAAAACATAGCAAAAAGAACACATTCGTTGAATCTGCAGTTCAGAGATCATGACTGTGTTTTCTCATTTCCTGTATTTTTTGAATTTTATTACATGAATATGCATTCCTCTCGTAATAAATGTCTGATTGTTCCATGTTCCATCCAGACTAAACTTCCATCAGACACTTGACTGTGGCCTCATCCCTTGCATGGCCAGGATTTTACAGCTTCCCTAACCTCACTGCTTTCTACCTGACTGAGGAGTTATCTACCGCTTGGGCATCTTCTCCACTGGGAAGCCTCAGTAGCAACTCCCCAGTTGCATACATGAGGAGAGGCTTCTGCCATGAGCTCCCACAGATTAGGTCTTGACAGCATCCACTGTGGTGGACAAGTCACATATCTACCCTGGTGAGACCATGAGCTTCATGAGACCAGAGATGTAGTTCAAATATGTAAAATCAAAGCTCCAGTAAAACAGTGTAGGACATTATTTTTAAGAAGAAAATAATGTGACACAGTAAAAAAAAAGAAATCAACTTTTTAAAAATAAAAATTTTAAAGATCTGAACTAAAAAAGACATATGATGAAAGTAAACTACTGTAATAAAATAATATTAATTTTACCATTCAGAGGTATTACCTGAAATAAAACCTTTAGTTTTAATTTATCTATTTATATACTGCCTTGTTTTACAAAGAATTTGAGAAGGTTTAAATGTTTTTACATGTTATACTATTTTTAAATTTTAACTTGATTATTTTCACATGAAATCTCGACACTATACTCAATCTGTACCCACTGCACAATTTTTTTCCCCACTAACAAGTGTACTGGGGCAGAAAAGATATGCAAACAGGACAAATTAGCTCTACAAAGAATGCACTGGTCATTTACAGACCTCCCCTTGGACACATCATCTACTGTGACAGTATCAAACACCAAATAGGTGCTACATCTCCTAGCAACA
Source organism: Cuniculus paca (assembly GCA_004365215.1). Lineage (NCBI taxonomy): Eukaryota > Metazoa > Chordata > Mammalia > Rodentia > Cuniculidae > Cuniculus > Cuniculus paca. Next base: position 18,022 of record RJWT010008245.1, on the reverse strand, counting down.
GGAATTTTCCATGAACAACTTCAGGATTTTTAATATGTATAAAGAATCACCTAAGAAATTCTACTACTAATAAGCTGAAACAAGCTGATAAACTGGGTAGATTATTTCTTAATTGCAACAAGTAATTTTAAAGCCTTTAAACTGTCAATTTAGGATTAACTCAGTTTTGTTTCTTTAGCTGATACAGGCTGTTTCTTTCATCTTTCCTGACTACTGCACTTTTTGTAGACGAATTACAAATAGACACTGCAAAACAGAGTATCAAGGGAAAAATATTTCACTAAATGTCTTTGACTTTATACCCATTATAAAATGCTATTGATTCAAACTGGTAACTTGGAAAGCTGGTCTACTATAAACTGCTTGATCAGTGTTTGTAAAATCACCCCCTGTAGCATAATGGCTAACATCCTCAAACTAAAAAAATTTTTTTCCCAAATAGCAATGATCCTAACTCTTCAACAATGTGAGCATCAGTCTTTCCAGAGAGACATCTATGTGTGTGCACGGGCACAGAAAACGACTGTTGCCAGGTCACACTTGAACTGTAAACAGTGGTTACCCTTTGAGGCTGCGAATACTGAGGAAGGAAGAAAAGACTGTACCTCGTATATATTACTTGAAGTTTTATGAGACAGTACAAATTCTGTAATCAAATGACACTGAAATAAAGGAAAATAATAAAGAATCTCTTTCTTATGTGAATAAAAGTTTCTATTTCAACGTTCCATAAATTTGTAATTTTACAGGTCAGGTAAAGAAAAGAAACATGACCTGTAAAATTACAAGTTCATGGAACATTATATCCTGAGTAATTGAAATAGAAATTCTAACTGTATTAACCAAAGTATACTGGAGAGTCTTAAATTATTTCTTCCATGGAGTTCTAACTTCTTTTAAAGCAATGAAAATAAAACGTTTGCATCAATCAAGCAGTTTTTACTACTACTCCTCACTGCACTTATTCATATACAAATGATTCATTTGTGAATAGACGCTTCTTTGAGCTACATCAAAACAAGGCGCCTTTTTCAGCTCTAGTTTTTTTATACAGAAGCCACACACACACGCACAAACACACACACAAACGCAGGCATGTGTATGCGAGCACAGTGAGAAAAACATTTGAATCCCATTGGCAGATATGTAGATTAATGTACGAGATTAGTGCTTCACAAAGTAACTCTCTCTCCATTGCGACCACATGACATTGTAACTATAGCAACCATGTGCTCTGAATTTTCAAGACAATTCAGATTAATCATAGTCATCTGTTCCACTGGCTGCCTAAGTACACTCACATTTTTAAAACTATGATAATTTCTGATTCAGAAACAGTAAGCTGCATACAATTAGGAATTAAGTAACGGCCTAACCCACAAAGCTGTCGGGAGGATTTTATGTAGTGTCTAGAACATGGAAGATCTGTGTGTGGACTGGTTAAATCCATGTGGAACAATGACAGATATGACTGTGGAGTTCCCAAGTGACCACAGTGCAACACGCAACCAGGGTCCACAGGAAACAACCCAAGTAGGTATCAAGAGAGGCTTTTCTCTAGTTATTTGAGGTTCAAAATTTTACCCAGGACCCAGTGAGAAGGATGAAAGTGAACCCCAAAATCACCATAGCATAACTACCATGTATCTTCTGCTGTAGTATGTGCTTTCATGTAACTAATGCTTAAAGTAAACTAGCATTTCTTCCAAAAGACTCCTAGAAAACTCTACAAACAATATTTGTATTTGCTTCTCAATATGCTGTTTTGAAACATGAGGTTTTTTTCTAAAATATGCTAATAATAAAAATAAGGACCAGTATTTAGGGTGTTTTAAGCGTGGTGCTTAGATGAGTTATATTTTATCGTATTTATACTTAGTTTTGCAGGTTAGGAAATATAAATGGAGGAAACTGCCCAAGGTTAAATAGTTATATACAAAGCAAATTACAAAATCTATGTTCTTACTCTCTCTTTTGTAAGTTTTGTCTATGGCTGTACCACCCTGAATGTGTCCAATCTCATCTTTAGTAAATTTTGATGAATTACTTTAGAAACTAGCAATAATGTGTGTGTGTGGGGGGGTGAATTAGGAAAAAAGGGCAAAATAGGAAGAAGACTGCTATTATCAAGATCTTACAACACAGCCTTAAGAAGTATAATAGGTGAGATCTTAAAAGCTTCTTCCACATCTATAAGGGAGACAGAGGCTATCACATGTAAAGAAACTTAAAGGATTAAGTTAAGCATGAAGGTAGCTCACAAAGCAATAAACAGATGATCATGGGTACTGGCAACCTCCAAGGAATAGTAAATGATTTAAGTAAACAAGTCAAATCGTTTATATATTAGCCATCTGGATTACTAAGCATATTGTAACCAGAAAAGGAAGCAATGTAAGATAACACCAAATCATTAAGAGCATACACACAGGCAAAATAAATTCTCTGTATCTGCCCATTTTCTGTAAAAAAACAATAAAAATTTATCTTTTTTTATTAGTTTTGTTTTTGGAAAACAAAATCTTGTTGAAATCAGGGAGGTCAGAGATTAAGCCTTTCAGCAGATAAGAGAAGGGAAGTACAAATTATTAGAATTGGATAGATAATAGTCTGATAAATAAAATATTAGTGAAGTTTTTACAAATTAAGAAGATGGCATTTATTTCTGTTTTGATGAATGTAACTGCCATGATTTGTGTGTCCCCCAAAGTGCATAGGTTGAGATGTAGTTCCTAAGTTCAGATGTTGATGGATTTGGAAGTGGGCCTTTGGGAGGTAATTAAGATTAGATGACTTCATAAAGATAGGAGCAATCATAGCTTTATAAGAGGAAGGGGGACCTGAGCTAGCACACTTGCTCAGTGTCACCATGTAATGCATCCCACTATGTCAGGATACAGCAAGAATCCCTCACCAGGTACCAAAAGAAAAATGCTGGACTTTCCAGACACCAGAAACAAGAGCCAAATCAACTCTATTCTTTATTAACAACTAGTCTCAGGTATTTTGTTATAGCAACAGAAAGTGGATTAAGACAGTACACACACACACACACACACACACACACATGCATAAAGTAGAGTTTTCATGGGATCCTTCAGTATCTCAATATTTAACAGCATTTTCCCCATTAAAATTTTAAGCACTCCAACCACTAATTGGTCTGTTACAATGGCAGAGGAGTCACTTCACTGAAATCACTGTCTCAGGCATTCCACACTGTGGTTTCAGTCACTGCCAGCAAATCTTTTTGTTGTTTTTATGGAAAGGCTGCATAATGTAATTGACACAGCATGAAATCTGGAATTCTGTTTGAAGGGAATCTTTGTTGTACTATGTATGATTTAACCTCTCCAAACTTGTTTAGAACAGTTAAAAAGCAGTGCTTAAAATTTTTGCATTACTGTAGCATACCTTCTGTTATTTTGTAACGCTATTGTCATCTTCTCTATTTGCCTCTTTAGATCGTGTGGTAGCATGTGAAAAATGTGTAATTGTATGCCTGACATATCATAGTGCTCAATCATTGCCCGGTGTTTCTTTTTACTCTTAAGATTTTTCCAAGTTAAATGAATCTCTTCTTTGTAATAAATGCAAAGTATTTGGAATGGAAGACTAAATCTTCCCTGAAGATAAGATCCAGGTGTATAAAACAGTTAAAACTGAGTAGAAATAGTACGTACAGGACATCTGAACTGCTACAACAAATTACTGAACATGTCACAAACCTTACATGTGTACGACATTAAAAACACAACAACAAAAAACCTGGAAGTGCCACAATGAGGGAAGGCGAAGGTGGAGTCTACCCAGGGAGATGACAGCCCGCCTGCACTCAAGACTACGAGCAAAGCAGGGGCCAGTGCTGCCCTCTTGTGGGGGCCAGGATGTGGCTAGAGAAGTCAAGAGCTCCAGAAATGGTTAAAATACACCCAACATATTTTCCATGTGGTGATAACTACAGAAAAGCCATGTCAGTCAGCTTACAAAAGGTTAAAAGTAAAACAGTCAAAGAGAGAAAAGGATGTAATCAAGGCATATACATTTTGAAAAAAGTCAAGACTAAACGACCACACAATATCACATGGTATGTTTTCAAATCAATCATTTGCTTTTTTATTTGCTTTTTAGTTCCAGGCTCATATTTCTAGACTCGTATTTCTCTCTACCAACCATCTGAGGATAATTTTTACTCATTTCTTCTAATGACAGAAAGTTGGACACAGCTCTCTGTACAAGACCATATACCATTTTGAGATGGAAATCTATAAGGAAAAGTTTGAAGTGATATCAGAAAATCGTATGTCTCTTCTATATATATATCTACTTTTTTATAGCTGGTATAAGCTGATAAGCATTCTTTTTCTTTTCCTAAAAAGAACTGCTACCTTTTAAGATTTAATGAAAAGTCAAAAAGGCAGCACACTGTAATGAGAAACACATCCATCACAAGTCAAAATGCGCATGTGTCCTCTGTAGAATTATCTGAAGAATTAAAATTTTGTATTTCTCCCTGGAAAAACTTCACAATTTAACTTCCAAGTAAAAACCCAGAAAAATGACTTTTAAATTACTTCGCAAAGAAAAAGCTTTTGTCAAGTAAACGTCACTGTGACAATTTATGAGAAAATATTTTGCTTCAGAGGGATAAATTGGTTAAGCTCTACATGTAATGAACACTGAACAAGATATACAGACCACAGAATTACCATTTGTTCCACAGGAGAAAATATTAAGAAATAGTTTTAAATGATTTGTGAATGTACTTAGTTTTTAGCATAAATCTTAGTATCATTTAAGTTTTGTTAATTGTTAAATTAATAAAACAGGATTTTTTTTTCTTCTAAATGCAGTTATATATTTGAGGTCAGAATTAGCAGTGTGAGAGTCCAACTCAAAAAATATAAGGAAAATTAGCTGGGTGTGGTGGGAGAGGCCTGCAATTCCAGCACTGGGGAGGCTGAGGCAGGAGGATCACTGCAAGTTCAAGGCCAACCTGGGCTCCATAATAAGTTCAAGGCCAGCCTGAACTACACAGAGAGACCCTGTCTCAAAAGAAAAGGAAAAAGAAAGAAAATATTAAACTAGTATTCAAAACGATGTATGTTTGATAGTTTTAAAGTCCATGAATTTACTTACGTTAGACATCACCTAGCTTCCAAATATTATCACAGAATATTTGTTTTAAATCTGCCATGAAAACTTGCTTTAGTCAAAACATGAGTTTTAGCAGATGAGAAAAAATGATCCGGGTGTCTTGAATCACACTTTCTCAGCAAATGAGTCACAGAAACCTGCAAAGGCAGTATGCCAGCTATTCCAAATTAATTTCACTGCTGAATTAAATAAATACAACCTTACCAATGTAAGATGCTATTTTCATATTAGCTAATGCTTTAAACAGTATATATCAGGCTTTTAAAAGATAAATTGGTATATATACATGTATACACCAATTTTCCACATGCAAGGATCTATAAAATTAATTCTTCAGCAGGTAGTCTCTAACCTACCCCCAAACTAACAGAATATACCCCTAAATGTTCCAGGCATGTGTATTTCATTTTTCTAACACTGTGCACTTGAGAAGCATATAACAAATACTTGTTGACACAAGGTCTCTCACTTTTAAAACACAGTTGAACCAGTATAACAAGACAGAACATGAGTAATATAGTATCTATATTTGTATGAAACCTAAATCATTGTCAAGACAAACTATTATAGCAAACCTTCCATGTATAAAATCATAATCTTGACTAAGTTAAAATCTGAGATCTTTATTACTCGACCTCACAGAAATATTGTGTCTACTGACTTGAAAAAATTTCATTTCTTTCTCTTTAAAACAAATTACTGGTAATTTGGCATGATTTTTTCCCCCTAAGATTTCATTCAACTAGTTAAACAAGGTAACTGAATGCTAAACTAGGATTTTTATTTAAATTCAGATTCCATTTTTAAAATGGAAGCTTATTTTCTGAAGTTAGAAAGAAATGTATTTCTGATTTAAATGGGTTTCCCTGGATACAGTCTAGCTACTTAAAACAAAGTTGGAGAATGCTATTAAAGTATGCAAGGAAATGCTTCATGATTCAAATTCAATAGTCATGTCAGACTGTAAACATATATTAATATAAGGCTGCCTAAGAGTTCTGACAGATTGCCTGTTGAAACTTAGTAGTACAAATTTTAAAATAAAAATTAACTTTAAATCAATACCGTGCATATTAGAGATTATATAACAGTTATATAATAGAGATTGCTACTGTTTCTCATAACTGTAGTTTTGTAAATTTCCCTAGCTTAATGTAAGAAATAAGTGAAATCAAGAAAATGATTATTTCTATAATTTATTATCTTACCTCAAGTCATTTTTTAAAAAAACTACATTATGTTTATTATAGCTTGGGGACTACATTGAAATATTTGGAAACATTATTTCATTTCAATTTTCATAAAACCTAAATTAGCAATCACAAAGTAAAAAGTAGCACCTCCTCTAAAACCTGTAAAACTGGTTCTGTTTTCTAATTCTCTCCCGACACAGTTGTGAACTGCAACCCAAGTCACCTCATCCATCTTCATTTTAAGACCAGTATAACAATGGCCACAAATTAGTTTCTCTATTAAATCTTCCCGCAATACATTGTTTATTTGCTGCTCTAAAGATGTTCTGAAACTTTAGAAGCTCAGAATCTGAAGTTTTAATTCTTCTGAAACATACTATGTGCCGGTTTGACATTTAAAATGTATGGGGTTACAATGTTTTGTTAAAATACTTCATATATTCAAGAAAGGGGAGAAAAGGCAATGCTCTCAAATTTCCACAGACGCTGGAGCTTCTCAAATTTTATAGTTCAAATTCTTCCTATAGACGAAAGCATCCACAGCAACAACGGCAGCGATCTTTGCAAGTGGATCCTAATGCTAAACATAAGCGACTCTCAGCACTGATCACTTCATGAACAAATCCCTCTCCATAAGGTAGGCTTTCTGGTGTGCATGGCACCAGGAAATTTAAATAATCCTGAAAAGCAACTTTTGATGATCCTACAAAGCATTCAATGTTTTGCTTGTTTTTCCACAAAATTCTTCGTGCAGCAATCTACCCCCACTAAATGGTGTTCAGAAGGCAGAAATTAATCCTGGCTCAAGCAATCTGACAATTCCTTTGTCTCATGACAGAGCAAATATATTGTTTTAGAATCTGGAGGACTGAAATGACATGAATAAGATTTCTACTTTGATCCGTCACTGTCCCAATTTTGCAACCTGTTTTTAGGTTTCAAGACTAATTATAAACTGAAACTACCAGAATAAAGTGATTCCTCTCTAACTGGCACCATCTTTCTAAAAAGTTAGAAACCAGATTTTTTACAAAGATGGCTAAAATAATTGCTATTTTACAAATTATACTATTTTGACAAAACATTAAAGTTGTTTATAAACTTTTTCTTTCTCTTTAAATGTGCTAAATTTCTATATTGACGTTTATGTTTAAAAGAATGTTGAAACAACTTAGTAAACCTAAAAAAAGAAAGAACAAGGAAAAACTAAAAAAGGTTCGCTTTCTTTGCACAATGCCAGCAGAGATATGCCACTGTTTTTACTAAAATTGAAGATATGACTAAAAACCTTTGCTGCCATAGTAAATCCTTTAAAGCTTGATTTTGTTAAATGCATAAACCAGACCAAGTTATTTTTCAGCAGTTTAATTCTGGTCACTCTATTACAAAAGTAATATACTAAATATTACTAATTTACTGTTACTAAAGCATAGCAGAAATAAATGTTAAATGTTATCAATAATTAGGAAGATCTGTCAAAAGCTGACTCCCATTTTTATGTTAATTGAACCTCACTAATAAATTTATCTTTGCATTCTTAAAGTTAAATCATTAAACCCAAAGCAAACGGCAGGAACATCTGACCTTAAGTAATAGCTTTCATTATTTGTGACTTCTGCTATCACAGGAAGTTTAACATATTCATTAAAACAGATGTAGCCATAGTAATTATCATTAGTATCTAATTAAAATAAAAAGCATAATCCAAAATACATTTTCCTTTCTACTATATTTATATAACTATATTTCTGCCTCTAAAATTCATTGTTATTTCTTACAATGAAGTTTTTCAGTTTGAATGCCTCTGAATTTGTATATGCATATTCTCACATCAGAATTTCAAGAAGAAAGACCTATTTCAGAATTAGGAACAAAATACACATGCCTCATTTTTTACTTCCATAAACTGAGTATATGATATATTGATGAGTCCAGTGAGTCTTTGCACATATTCTCAAGAAGTTTGTACTGCTTGCTCATTGCAGAAAAATTTCTAATAAATATAAAACCTCAGAGCTACTAGTAAATGGGAGAGTTAGTAACTAGGATCTGGGTTCAGGTACCTTTATAGTTAAGTATGAAACTACTTAATAATAAATAATAAAACAATAAAATTAATTAGAATAAATAAAATAAAATTAGAAATGTCCAAAGGCACTGTTAATTGTAAATTTACATGACTTAAATTTGTAGTTCATATAAAATAGTATTTTTCCATATTTTATTTAGGTGAACTACTGAGTTTATTTAATGTTTTTTTACTACTTACTTGAGACTGAACCACATAAATTGAATCAGGTCTCAATGAAGAATTAGAAGTTAAGATACACAGCACTGAGTTCTCCACAGAGATCACAGGAGTTTACGCATTTGTCATATACCAAAGATAATGATGTATGTAAAGTACACCTGGATGCACACAAACAATCCTGTGTGTAATCAAGATATCCTGGAAAATATCCAGAGAAGCTACAGAGTGACCACAAAAAAAGAAATGTACTGGCTATGAGCCTATGAGTTTAAACAAAAAGGAATTTCTACATGCTTTCAGAGAACAAAAAATCAAAACATTTAGGAACTCATGCTAAAGAGTAACTAAACAGATGTTGTTTAATAATTAACCATCTAACTATACAGTTTTATTTAATCATTTCAAAAACTATGTGGTGGTGACAAGAAAATGAAGCTGGGAGAGGTGAACTGAGGTGACAAAATCTCAGAAGTGTATGCTGCTCCTTGGTATCTGCACCAGCCCTTCTGCTTAATTTCAGGTGAACTGCAAAAGACTTAAGACTTAAAAGTATTCCAAGAATCTTGCTTGAATTCAAGGTAAAATCTCTACTTAGTGCTACCTCTATACCTGTGAAAGAGAAACTGGTGGAATTATGAATTTAGTTATGTCAAATCCAGTCAAGATTTTTATCAGAAACTTAGCAGTGCATTGCCTTTCGAGGGGAAGAAGGGGAGGCAAGGGGAACAGATGGTTCTCTTTAATCGAAGTGACAGTAGGTTAAGCTTGGATTTACAGGTTTGGGGGTTTTCAGATATGTGCTGGAAAGATGTGCATGCTTCTGAGAAGGGAATGCATTAGGGGAACTTGTTTCTAGTTAATTCCTAGCATTTTGAGTAAGTTGAGTTTTAAAGTTGAACTTGAATTCTCAGGGAAAATGGGATATTCAGTGTAGATAGGCTGTGTTTGAATTTTACTAGTATAAGTTTTAAAAAAAAATCACTGGGGAGCTTTATTATGTGATTAAGTCTGTGTCCTTTATTTTTTTATCAATAATATAATCTAAATGAATTTATGTAACTACGCAATTTAATTAAAAGCAGTCAGCTTTTTGATAAATTGAAAAATATTTTAAATAAACATACTTGACACGTTTTTTTCCTAGCCTTAACAAACTGGAATATGAAACTTAATCCTTTTCTCAGTAAGTATTTTATAGCTATTCTCCATGACTAACTCATTTTGTAGAATTCTAATACTACAGAATAAAATTTCTAAAGTATTTAAATGCATCTTTTTAGAATAAAATAAACAGAATAAGTCATTGCAATTAAATATCTTAAATTAAAATGTAAATATAAATGCAGCAAGGGAGTCTTCTCTGCCTCAGACCTCACTGGGTCACTCCAGTTACTGGTTCTTGGCATAGTCCCCATCACTGGCACTAGGGTATTTACTAAAGAGCTGTTGGGTCTCATTAGAGGTGGAAAGCTAGTTGCACACACTTAAGTGCCATCAAGTGGACATGCCATATGTAAATGGATCGATTCCTGTGAATGGAAGCAAATAGGTCCCAGTTGCCTAGGACAAACATTTTATTCTTCCCTGGGAAAGCATCACTTTTGAAGGTTCATTAAAAATTATAATATATCAGGGTTTAAGATGCATTGGAATTTCATCATTTTCAATTCCCAGTTCCCCAAAATAAGCATGCTTACATTTGACATAACAAATCACCAACCCACAAGGATTTTCCTTAGGTTTCCTCAAATGCTAATTATGTAGCAAATCTAATTAAGTTCATATGATTCACTTCAGGAGTAGGTACTTCAGTTACTTCAGAACTGCCAAAAGGGATCTGAAGTGTCTATTCTTCCTCCAAAACAATCATGCTGCACGCCAAACTGATAACCATTAAACACAGCTGCAGAGCAAATGTGCAGTCTTGGTTCAGTAAATACAGTGTTCATACATCAATCTGTGCTCTGAGCAATTTCAGATTTGGAACTACCGATTGCAAGTTTACATTACTGTTATATGAGTATTAGATATGTGAATATTAAGTCATTTGTTTCACCCAGCACAGTTTGAGAAGATTTCTAAATGCCATGAAAGTTTCCTTCAACTAACAGCATACACAGAAACTGAAAACCTCAAATAGTGATAAATAGATAGGATCAAGATCTTGTTGGATTGATTTGTATTCAGGCAGTATGGTTCATATGAATGAGAATAAAGGCTATTTTGTCTTTATTCTCATTCACATGAACCATAGGTCTTTGAGACTATATTTATGAAATAATTAACCTGTAATATATTTAACATCATTTCTGAAGAAAGTCACACATATGGCTCTTATTATAAATGTTTTTCTTTTAATTACAGAATGTATGAGTACAAACAAATCTATAGCAGATCTGAGTTACAGAAATTAACCTTTTTTAAAATATTCAGTAACTCAATTTCCATGGAAAGAAGCCCTTTTCAGATGGGCTCTCTAAACTGGGTGGGTTGCCGGATGCTTAAGGCCATGACACATTTCCTCCAGAGACTGTGAGATTACTATGGCAACTACCTTTCCCCTATCAATACACAAGAACTACAAACACTAGTATTCTGAAAAACCATTTCCTTTTCTGCAGTGATAACAATATGACCTAGTTTCAAGACTGAAATGTACCTCCTTTTGTGCAAAACAAAATAATATCTGTGCTGTCTAAATTATTGTACTACAATTCAACTTTGTAAATAAATGCAAAAATAGTGAAACTAGCCATTGCATTTCAATTTCAATACAAGGCAGAATTTGTGACATAAGTAATCTATAGATATTACAGCTGGAGTGGGTTAAGTGTGCAGGTCCAATGGAAGAAATACGAGTTTTCAGAGAACAAATGACTTATCAGAAACACAACTGGCAACAGAAAAACAACACATGCTTCTACAGTTCTTGGAGTTTCTTAAAAGAAACACATATTTCAATAGTTATATTTCTTATCTATGGTTATTTCCAGATTCTTACTTTGCAGGGTAATAAATAAATTGACATTTTCTAAATAGATTAACTACTTTCAAATTAAATGTATTTCATTTCTTTTTCTTTTCCTTTTTGTCTTTCTTGGCTCAAGTATCAACAGCTAAAACGCTAAGTAGTGTCTTGTTTTAGGTGTGTGAAATCAATATCACCACGTATCAAATACATGGATTTACAAAGCCCAGTGCATAAGGTGTAATGCATAACCTAGAATAGTCGTCAGTAAATATCTGCTAAATGCATGAATGAATCTGTATGTTAAACAATTTCAGCTTGTTGCTATATTCTGTTTCACTGGGACATTCATGAGTATAGTCCTAATGGAGCCAAAAATCCAAAACAAAACAACACAACTCAGGAAGACAAGAAATGAGGTATAGAGGTTTTTTACTTCTCAGCAATTCCTAAACACCTTCTTATTCACCAGATGCTACACTGTTGCTGCTAGAAGCATGTCTTCCTTGAGTTACAAGGTTTTCCTGCTCCTCCAAAGCTTATTCTTTGTCTCCCTATTTTCCCCAAAGCCCATTATAGCCATGTCTACCCTCATTCCAACGCTTTTTTTTTTTTTCTGTTAAACACAGCCTCTCTTCTCCAATTCTCTCATTTTCCTATATCCTGCGATGTTCACATAGTTCACCTTTCAAATTAGGCTCAAATATCCTTTTCTAGGAAACTTAGGAACCTGTGTTGTTGACTTACTTGTTGTTGTTTTTAGATGAATTCAGTTTGCCAGTCATTGTTAATCATTTATGAATGCCCACCACATCTCTGCCCTCGTAGGTTTATGCTCTCCTTGGGGAAACACATCTGGAGTACCGGAAAGCACGTAGGCACAGGGAACACTCAGCTGCATAGTGTGCTCAGGACACTAAGTGGGGGTCCTATGAGGAAGGATGAGGAACCCACTGTGCAAAGACCCTGGGGAAGTATGCTTGCCAGGTCACACAAGTATGAAGGCACGGAGGCAGAAAAGAGACTAATGCGATCCAGGGAAGGAGTGAGGAGGTCTATGCGACTGTGGTGTGGGGAGGAGGAAAGGGTGCCACGGAAGTAGGACAGTGAGGAATGGAGAGGGAGGAAGGGAGAAGGGACAGGACAGCCTCACAGCCAGGTGGCAAAGAGACCAGGCCTGGCAGTAACACAGTAACAGGTGGTTTTCATATTTTATATATCGACATTTTACAGAATATACATGAGTAGCTATGGAGCTTTACAGAATTCTCAGGGTCCATTTATAGGCACTCCAGAAATATCATTAAAAGATGAATAATGGAGTTGCTATAGTTTGAGACGCAATATGGCGATAAGAATAGTAAGTCAAATTACACAAAGGAAATTTTTATAATTTTTGAAAAAAATCACTTTATTAGTTAAAAAATAAAAAAGAAAAAAAGAAAAAAATGTAAGCATAGACACTAAATTACTCAGTTCTGAGAAAGCTACAAAAATACAAATAGAGAAATTTTATTCTTTTTTTGTACTGGAATCGAACTCACAACCTTGCACTTGCCAGGCAGGCACTGTGCCACTGAGCTATATCCCTGGCCCAGAGGATTTTAAAATTGAAAACACCTTGCTACAATCCACTTTTTGGCTAACTGAAATCCTTTCCTGGCTAGAAATCAAGTATCTTTTCCTTCTAGTAATCTAATATATTTATTGCCATATTCAGTGCATTAATGATAATATCAATTTCCCTTTCCTCTCACTACTGTTCTATTATCCCTCTTTCTCATCTTCTCAGTACTTTTTTTTTTAAAAAAAATAACTATTATATATTGTGAAGAAAGAGACTTAAAATTGAGTAACCTAGCAATATGTACAAAAATCACATTTTATAAATGCTATCTCTTGTCCCTCTGGAGCCGAGGAGTAATCTTCTGCGGATAGAAGCAGATTTTCATATGTTTTAGGGGCAATGTAAGATACCCATTCTTTCTGTGCTTTCAGCTACTAAGGATGATTACAATACAGCAAATTCTGAGCTAGGACCGTAACAACTGTGGTATCGAAAAACTCAAGATGATTCTGAAATTGTCTAAACATAAAGGTAAAATATAATTAGGAAGTTTTTTATGTTCCCGACTGTACAAAGTTCAGAAGGGTATATTTGTTTTTCCTTAACATTTATTTTTATTTGGATTTATTGAATTTTGCAGTGTTTGAGAATTCTATTTTCTGTCTGGGTATACATTAATTTCTTAGAAAATTTAAATAAGTTATAATTAGTTATTTTTATGTTGTGAAAAAAGAATGGTAAAACATCTCAACTTCTTTGGATCTGCACTAGGAAGTAGAAGACTAAATCCTTGTCCCAAATCTGTTATCGAGTAGAAAGGTGACAAGAACCACGGCTCTCCTCTTTCAACTCCATCATCCACACTGCCAGCATACACTGATCAGCCTGATGATAAGAAAATCAAACTTCCTTTAACAGAAGTTATCAGAGCATACAAACTCTGGCACAGAACAGGCACTGTATAAACAAATGTTCACCTAAAAAATTCCAGTTTTCATTTATCTGCACATCTCTCAGGCTGGGAGAATCACAAGTACTTAAGAGTCTTTAGCCTTTCAAAACTGATAAAAGAAGTCAACATATTTTGCACAAAAAGAACATCAGCCTGGAATTCTTAACAAAGCTTACATTTAAAAGGCTGTCAGATATCTATTTTAAAACTAAAATGGCAAGAAATGAAAATAAACTATAGATGGCCACACAATTAAAACGTCATACAAATAAGATCACAGAACACATAAAAGCAGGTCATACTGGTGGAAATAATCTTACCACCATAAACAAAATGAGTAGAAAAAAGATACCCCCAAAGGAAAATGTCAGAATCTTGTAAGTGCAGAAATCATAAAGAAAACACTATTGCTAAGAAAAACCCAGTAAGTTTGACAAAATCTTCCACAAAGAAAAAATAAAACATAATTTTCAGAGGTTAAACTGTAGGGTTAAAAAAAAAAAAGAAAAGCAGGATTCATCTCTTCATAGGAAGATTTAAATCTCTAGGAAATGGTAAAATATTGCAGGTTTAGTCTAAAAACATGAACAAAACAAAACAAAACAAGCAGGACAGATGAAACCAGAAGCAAAAACAGTACCGGCAAACTGCAAATCTAAAAATGTCCTACATAACAAAATATGCCAACAACTCTCAAAATTCAATTGTAAGAAATGAAACGATCCAATTATAAAAAGGGGGAAAGACAGGAACAGACATTTTACCAAAAAAGAGAAACAGATGGCAAATATACACATAAGATGTTCAATATCATTACAGTGAGATAATGCTACCCATTATTACCCATTAGACCAGAAAAATAGTGGGAATACCAAACACTAGTGAAAGTAGAGAGAAAGTTGATCTTACATATGCAAGTAGTGAGAATATGCCATGGTAACACCATGCTGGCAATTATTTAGCAGTTTCTTATAAAACTAAACATGTACTTCCCATATGACCCAGCAATCAAATTTTTGGGATTTATCCCCGAAAAACAAAATCTTCTTTCCACACAAAAACATACACACAAATACTCACAAGAGTTTTTTGTTGTTGCTTTTGTTTGTTTTTGTAACAGCAAAAACTGACAACAACTCAAATGACCTTCAAAGGGTGAATGGTTAAAAAACTATGGTGCATTTATACCATTAAAACGAATGGTACTATGGTAACAACAAAAAGAAATGGACTAGTAATTGCACAACCTGAATAAAGTTCAAAGACTAATTATGCTTAGCAAAAAAAGTCAGTTTCAAAAAAGTAACATACTCCATGCTTTCATTTACATAAATATTCTTGAACTTAAAAACTAAACATGGAGAAAAGATAATTGGTTGCCAAGCAGGTGAGAGATTGTGTGAGTGGGGTATAAATACAAAAGTGCAAAGTGAGAGGATTCTTGAGATGGCACAGCTCTGTATCTTCCTTGTGCTGGTAGCTACTCATTCATGTCTATACAGGGAATAAAACTGCACAGGGATACACACATACACACACACACACATACACACACACATACACATACACACACAGAAAACTGAGTAAATTGTACCAATGTTAGATGTCACTTTCCAAGTTGTGATATTGTCCTACATAAGATATCACCTTGAAGGGAAGTTGGGAGAAAGAGACACAGGTTGATAAATGCCATCTTTGTAATTTCCAGTAACTGCAATTATTTCCAAAACATTTTAAAGATTTTTTTTTTGAAAAATAGATGCAAGTTGAAAAGAATGTCTTGTTGATCTGTACCTCTCCATAACAAAGGTAGTTTATATAAATGGAGGTAGAACAGTGAGAAATGGAATGAAGAATTACTCAAGGCTCTCATGAATTTTGTCAATAAACATCTGGAAGACTGGTTACTTAGTCTTCCAAATCTGTTTTTCTCATGTGAAGGAATAGTAGGCCTACCCAGAGGCTCCTAAAACTGGATGTATTCATTTTAGTGAATATTTGCTATACAGTGGGTGCTGAAAAAAATTATTTTTTTTAACTTATCCTATACTACAATAACACAGACAAAACACAGACAGACAGACAGACAGACAGACAAACAGATTTCAAATCTACTAAGGTTCAAAACAGCAGATCTAGGGATGCTCTTGCCCCAATGCCCAGGGAAATAAGAATGAAGGACTTTTTGCATCAAGGAGTAACATTAAATTCCTGCTGCAGCAACACTATGGCAGAAACTGCTTCTTTAAAATAGCCTTTTATTTTAGAAAGCCTTAAATTTACAGAAAAATTGTCATAATAACCTGCAGAATTCCCATAAACTCCACAGCAAGTTTCCATTATTTTAAATATTTTACATTAGTACAATACACTTGTCATAATTAATGAATCAACACTGATGCTTTATTATTGACTGAAGTCCAATCATTACTCAGATTTCCTCAGGTTTCCCCCCGCCATATCTTTTTTTTTCTACTCCAGAATCCTATCCAGAATCTACATCAGACACACGCAGTCTACTTGTTCAATGAGAACTCCTTGGCTGTCAGTTTCTCAACACTTCCCTTGTTTCTGATGACCTTGACAGTTCTGAGGAGTATTGCTCATGTACTCTGTGATGCTTCTACATGTCTGATGCTTCTTGTGACTGGACTGAGTTTTTGTTGAAATATTTTCAACCTGAAACTCTGGTTTTAAATGGAACAGAAGTAACTGAAATCTGAAAACATGAACTTCCAGAAAATAATAAGTGGTTTTCTAACATTTGGAGAAAATTACTTTGGGATATCAAACAACTTTCAGAGAACATGATCACCAACCAAATAGATCCACTGTACCATGCTGTATCACTTACACTATACACAGTCCTAAAAAAAGGATAAATAATAGTTTTTCTATAAAATCATAATCAGAAAAAAAGGTGACATTATCTGCCTGAAAGCCGCAGAAATGCAACAACAAAGTAGCAAACTCTGCCACAGTTGGAATTTCATGAAGCAATGAGTGTTCATATAAAAGATCAATAAGACACGTGACAGATCACTATATACTACAGTGATTAAGTGAATAAATCACATATAAAATGCTAATACTAAACTATAATCTGATACATATTATATTCTAAAATACCAGAGAAAGATTATTTTTGTCTGAAACACTTGATACTCAGAGAAATAACAGCACTACACAGTATTTCTCGTATGCTTTTCAAAACTGCCCTCATAAAAATTTGCATATGTAAAATTATTCATTATATTAAATTGCTTTGATTTCGGTACCTGTAGTGACCGTCCTGGCTGCCACCCAGCATTTTTTCCTATTGTCCTTAGTATGCCGAGGGGCGTTAAGCCTTCCCACAGCCTGGGTGGGTTTGTGCTGACTTAACAAATCAGCACACTCCATACTCTGGCCTCGCTCACTAGAGGAGGAAACATGACATTTACCGTCTCAGCGGGATGAATCCAGAGCTCCTGCTTAGAACTGCTGGAGCCAGATGGCCACTATGAGGCTACTTCAGCTCAGCAATCAGGTATCTGATACTAATCTTTCTCCTTGTTGGTTTAAGAAATAAAAGGACAAGGTAATCATGGGAAGGGGGAGATTGGCAGGAAAGAGAAGAAACAATGTAGAGAGAGGAGAGAAGGGAGGGTAGTGGGAAAAGACAAAGTGCATTAAAAAATCACCTACAACCTTCTGCAAAATCTCCATCCCTAACCCATAAATTACTGATACACTGGCTCAAAGGAGTGACAGAGACTCACTTGCTACGCACCGTAACAGTTCACGCTAGAATGCTTTTACAGATAGGAATATGCTACAATCCTGCTATGATCCTTTCTCTCTTACCTTTTTTGCCACCCAAACTAACCAAAATGATAGTCTACATTTTCTGCTTCAGTTTCCACCTCTCTCATTGATTCCTACATTAATTCTA
>RJWT010008244.1:0-26547 GCA_004365215.1 Cuniculus paca | reverse complement strand
AATAGTACTGAGAGTCAGCAAATGGAATCTTATCAAATTAAAAACCTTCATAGCAAAGGAAAACACTGACAGAGTAAAGGGACAACGTACAGAATGGGGAAAAACTGTCAGCTATTCTTGGGGCAGAGGACTAACATTTTAGAATACATAAAGAGCTCAAAAAATTAGACCTTCAAAAATAAAAGATCTAATAAAAAATGGGCAACTGAAATGAATGGACACTGCTGAGAAGTGCAAATTTAGTACACTAAATACATGAAAAAATGTTCAGCATTTCTGGTCACTAGAGAAATGCAAATTCAAACAACACTGCAATTACATCTTGCTCCAGAAAGAATGGGTACCATGAAGAAATCAGACAGTAGCAAACTCTGGTGAGGATGCAGGGAAAAAGGAACCTTTCTTCATTGTTGGTGGGAATATACACCAGTACAATCATTGTGAAAATCAATACAGAGATTTCACGAAAAACTAAAATTAGAAATTTCATTTCACCCAGTGACCCCCTTTTCTATTAAGAGTCATCATATTGTAGTGATACACACATATCTATATTTGTAGCAGCACAATTCATAAAAGCTTATATATCTATCAATAGATAGATGGATTAATGTGATATTTATATACAATGGAGTACTACTCTGCCATAAAGAAGAATAGATGAGAAATTCATAGGTAAATGGATGCACCAAGACCATAATATTAATGAAATAAATCAGACACCCAAGTTTACATATCACATGGTTTCTCTTTTATGAGAAATCCAAATATAAGAAACTAATTAAAGATAGAGAATAGGAAGTGGGGAGATCTTTTTCAAATGGGAATGTGACCAAGAGTTAGAAGAAGGGAAATATAGTAGGGAGTGAAAGAAGATGAATAAATAAAGAACTGAAAGAAAAGGATGGAAACAGGCTTTTGCAAATTGGAAGGGCACCAACCGATGGAAGAAGTAGGGACAAATGGGAGCAGTAAGGAAGAAGAAAAGAATTAAGAGGTGCTTTGTACATGTGCCAACTCCCCACAATACATGTAATCACGTACTGCAAACATGTACTAATAAAAATAAACAAAAAATAGAAGTTATATTTTAACCTTATTTCTGTCATATTTTAGCATTTATTAAGATGTATTCTTTAAGGAAATAAGACATGTTAAGATTTGGCAAAGCTCATTCTGTAAAGGGCCAGATAGTTAATATGTTAGTTATTGCCTGCCAAAGGATTTCTGTCACAGTATTCAACTCTGCCATTTTTTATAGCATAAAAGTATATACGGGCAATACAAAACCAATGTCTGGCTGTGTTCCACTACAACTTTAGTGACACTGAAATATGCACTTAATATATTCATATATTTTATTATTTTGCAGCCACTAAAGAGGTAAAGAGTCATTTTTAGCTTGTAGATCTGTAGGTAGGACTATGCTAATCCCTGAGTTAAACAATAAACTATTTTTTTCCTTATTTCTTCCTAATATCTTAAGACAGGTTTATTTTAATAATTCTATGTCTCAAATGTGTTCCTGATTGCACAAAAAAATGCTTTTTCCCCCTGACTTCTCTAACTTCTGCTTTCTATATTGTAGGTCATTGTTTTGTTTGTATGAAATTATAACCTTTATTTTCCTTCATAAACATCATGTTATCAAGTGTTTTTAAACAATAAATATGGATGAAATAGCTTACCAAATTAATTTGCAGTGTTTTTTCCCAGTTTTTCTCATTATTCACTCCAGCATTATTGACCAAGATGTCCAATCTTCCAAAGTAGTCTACAACTTTTCTAAAAGTATCTAATTTAAAAAAAGATACATTTTATTGTTCATGTAAGCATTCGAATCTAATTTTATGGTATGCAGTCAGTTTTTATTTATCTTCCCTTACAGTGAAAAGCACACACATAACCTCCACCAATTCCTTGCTTGGCAACATGTGATTTGTGGACTGGCAGCCTTAATAAGCATTACTCAAGAGGTTGTTAAAAATACAGAATTTTGTGAACACTACATACCTATCAAGCCAGGATCTTACTTCACCATGCCCTTAGATGGTCTGTATGCCCTCTAAGGGTCCACAAGTAGTAACTTAGTGCAGTAAATTTTAGAGAACTGAGCATCCTAAAGTAAGAGCTACTTGCATCAAAGAACTCTTCGAAGTCAGTTTGAACAGCCAGTATCTCTTCAGTTCCAGCAAGCCAAGAAGTTATTGGACTGTATCATAGACTGTGACAGACATCTTTTATTAGTAAGTCATATGATGCTTACAAAATATCATATTAACACAAGTTTTCTTATGTATTCAAATCCATTATGACTATTTTAGGAAGATTTTATATTCTAGTCGTATAAGTCTACATTTCATTCAGTTGATTTTATTAGATTAATGAAGTTTTGGTGTTTGCTATTCTACTTTTCACCTTTATAACTATTACTACTTTACATTAGTTTTTATTCAAATTATGTTCAACGAGGGTAAAATCTGGCTCCTGAGGGCTCAGTGTCACCAATTTCACTGTCCAACCACATATTCGATTCTTGAAAATCCTCGTTATCCAGTCCAAACAGGGCCTTTGCCACCTCAGAAGTGAGAAACTCATCATTTCTCAAAGAAATCTTTTATGTAGCTCTATTCATTTAAACTGTTTCTGAAGCTTTTTTATTATTTAGCCTAGTTCTAGTACTACAGAGTATAGATAACAATTGCTGGAGTTATTTTAAAGAACAGAAAAGTGTTCTCAAATCTCTAAGCCAGCAAATGTAATCCTTTCATAAAGTAGACCAAAATAGACTTATTTTGATTGAAACAAATTTGCAGAATTATTAGCAGCCACCAAACACATTTGGAAAGGCACTGATTTACTAGTTCTCAAATGGATCACATGCTGTGCAAGTTAGTTGCTGACAACTTTGTCAAGTCTTTGTAATTTGTACCCTTTTACATTCACTGTACTGGAATGGAAAACAACAACAAAAAATAAAAACTGTTTACTTTTTCATGGAATTTTAAAACTGTTTCTGAACATCTCAAATTGGTTCCAGAAAAGGTCATACATGGAACACTAATTTTTCTTTTTTTTCCCTCCTCTTCTATCCTAAGTGGTTCCATTCTTCATAACTCTACAGAAACTGTCCCATTTTATGAGGAATTAGATTGCTAAACATGTTTATCTAGTTTTTCTTTAATTTTCTTTCTTCATTCTGGTCTTCAATATATTTCTTTGCTTTTCTATGCCCTGCCTTTACCAATGCATTAGATAACATTTTCCCTGCATCTAGGCTGAAATGACTCCTACTTTAGCTCTTGTAGCATTGTCTGTAACTTACTTAAATTCTCTGTGCTGTAATTTGTTAATTTGTAAAGTGAGTCATGTCTGGATCATCTCCAAAAACCTATTGAAGCTCTGGTATTTTATGAATTCAATGTATCCACAAACAGTTTTAAAAGTTGTAGTCAACATTAAGTCCTGAAATTGAAAGAATTGGTGTTGTGCTTCCCTTTGATGCAGATAACTGTCCATGTCCACACATGTGGATTTCTCATGACAAACGCGTCTTCCCCAGATTATTCATTATGTGTCTGAATGTCCTCTGCAATCACTTAGCCTTGGGTAATGTGTTTACAGTCAAGGCATTCATTTTAAACGTTGCAAAGCAAGGCAACTGAGGTTAAATATCATGTATGAAACTACATAAATTGAGGTAAAACTGTTCTCAGATTCTGCATGCTGCTCCCTATTCCAGCACTGTGAGTGCTGAGATTTGACATTGTTCTCTTCCTGAAGTATCATGTGCAATCAGCAAAGTTATCCTCTGGCAATTCTACTAGCACTGTGTTTATAGAACTGTTCTATTGATGCTTGTCATCTGTGTTCCAGGTCTTTACAGCATTTGTGGATTTTAATTACACAACTTCCTCTACAACAATGTCCATTAAGTACAATCTCTTCTAACATAACCACCCATTTTCACTTTTACAGAATACACCAAAATTTTTAAAAGAAATTCACACTTCAGTGTCCCATAAAGAGGACCGCTACAGGGAAATTTATGGAATTTATCTAATGCCTGGACTAAAACTGTGCCTAAATCTCTTTGAATAAAACTTTATGAAGTGTAACTATTTTATTTTTCTATTTTTCCCCAGGAAAATAGTTTTTTATGCAAATATATTGGGCCCTCTACATGAGCAGAGCTGCTTTTGTCCACACCAATGCCGTCTCTTATATTTCACAACTAGATGATCTATTTTAAGTGAGTTTACAGAAACAGGAAAGCATTGAGGAAAGGCTGATAGAGACTTTTCTTCTGCCATTCTAACAATGTGCCTTTATTATTATTTTAAGATACCATTTCAAAGGAGAAAAACCAGAGAAAACACATGGCTGAAAGCCTGTAGGATCTCTGAGACCATGACCCTTGAACTTATACTCTACTATGTTCCAAAGACAAACATGCTTCCACATTTGATTGTCATTGAGCTGTGTCTTCCAGCTTTCTGAGAGAAGCTGTTTGCCACAGTGCCCTAGTAGATTTTCACTTGCCATGGTCCGTCAGCAATAGCAATCTCTTAATAATTACTGCAGCAGCGGTGTCTTTGAATACACAAAGGCATTTTGATTACATTCTCTGCTGCCAAGTGACTAAAGTAAAAAGATTTCTCAGGCAGTCTTGTCTCTCCTTAGCTTTTATGGCCACTGGTTGTCAATAGGAAACGTAACAGTCCAATCCGTAGCTGTTCTCCAAGAGGTAGCCAAGCTGGCTCTGTGCCTTGCCGGGCTCTCTCGCCCGGGCTGCCTTCGGGTCGCTGCTTGCTCGGGGTGTGTTTCTAAGGGATGCGTTGATTCCCCTGTCTTACCTCTCAGTTGTTCCTGGTCTGCCACATCACACTGGATGAACAGAGTCTTCTGAGGTTCAAACTTCTCATCCAGGGCAGCCTTACACTTTACACCTGCTTCGAGATTCCAGTCCACCAGCGCTACCTACACAGCAGGAGAGGAATCAGGATCTTGAGGAGCTCATGAAACAGCAGCACAAAAAATAAACAAGACGCTCCCCGCCTAGACCTGCAGTTTAAACGGCCAAGTCCAGGTTCGCTCGCAGTGCTTTGCAAGGTCCATCCCGGAGCCTCCGCGCAGCAGCTTCTGGGGGTGACCTTAAGGTGGACAGGCTGCACGTCCCTCTCCCTCCCGGGGCCCCTGGGCGGCGGGGACGGGCGTGGGAGGGGGGCAGATAGGTTTCGGCGGCCCGGCCCCTCGCTTACCTTGGCGCCCTTGTGCAGCAGCGCCTCGGCGAAGGCTCTGCCGATGCCCTGGGCGGCGCCGGTCACCAGCGCCACTTTGCCGTTCACATGCATGGTGAGGTCGCAGCTCGCACGGCAGGCGGTGGGCGAGCTCCGCGTCGCGGCGCCGCAGCGGCTTTTATGGCCCCCTGCGCTCGCGTGCAGCCCTGCCGGGCGCTCTGCTGCCAGTGGGCGGGGATGACGCTGTCAGGCAGCGCGAGGAACCCCGGCTGTGTCACCTGCCCCCGGAGACTCCAGGGGTCAGGCTTCTCGATCTTTGCCTTCTAGACTTGCCTCAGGCAGCCGATCCCCAGTGAGATCTTCCTCCTCTGCCTCTGCTTGCGTGACCGGCGGTGAACTGACGGATGAAAACTAGCAAAGTTATTTCTTTTAAAGAAAAAAGTTTTTTCAGTGCTCTAAAGACCAACCAGATAGGAGAGCACAACAGAGAGGTTTAGGAGCATGGGCATCACACCCCCTCGCCCCCAAAGCAAGCAAACAAAAAAGCGAAGTAGGGAGTTACTCTTCTGTCCCAAAGTTTCTGTATGAACTCCCACCTCATGATCACGGAGGGAAGGGTGAGGAGGGTTGCCAGGCATGGTGGTGCACGCCTGTAATCCCAGCACTTGGGAGGCTGAGGCAGGAGGATCTTCATGAGTTGGAGGTCAGCTTGGGCTACATAAGCAAGCTCAGGGCCAGCCTGCACTACATCCTGTGAGATCCTGTTTCACACCCCCCACCCTCACCCTACCATCCCAAAAAAGGAAAAAGAAAAAGGAGAAGAAAAAGGAGAGCAAAAGTAACCAGGAGCACTGTTTTTTACTTACTTGTGTTTTTGATATGTTGTACAGATACTGGAAATGGGAAGTGAATTTGCTCTGTCTCTGAGATCTCTGCATCCTACCATTTCGAAGCTGGAACTTGGAGAATCTTGTTGCACTTGTGATGGCTCAGATCAATGTTGATCTCTGTGTCATTCTGAGCATGCCCTGCAAGAATTTTCAACATCTACTTGCACAGGACTTCCAGAGTCCTTGGAAGCTGAGCCAGTTGTTGATTCAATGGAATGTTTACTCACTGAATCACACTGGCTTGGAGGCTCAGAGCTCAGTGTGGGACACGGGCTTCTTCTCCAGAACCTCCTAGCTGGGTGAGATGAATTAACTCAACCAGTTGGGCCACTGACTCGTCTCTTTCCCATGTTAATATTGGCAGGCCTCAATTTTGTCAGTTTGACAGGTATTTATTTTGACAAAGAAATCTGAGCTCTTGGGGGAAGTAGGAGTTCTACAAAAGACTAATAGTGGAATGAATCCTTTGTAAACTTTCTTTGCTCACAAAAGGAGATCTAGGGCCTGTGACTGGTTCAGCAAGAAAAAGGTGTTGGGAAGACTGTAACAGAAAATATGTATTGTTGATAAGCCATGCGACCAAAAGTCTTCAAAGGCGAGTTGAAATTGAGTCTTGAAAAAACATTAGGAA
This sequence comes from Cuniculus paca, assembly GCA_004365215.1. Taxonomy (NCBI): domain Eukaryota; kingdom Metazoa; phylum Chordata; class Mammalia; order Rodentia; family Cuniculidae; genus Cuniculus; species Cuniculus paca. The sequence goes on along the minus strand of RJWT010008244.1, from coordinate 19,786 downwards.
ATTAAGACAGGGAGATACTTATATTTTATTGTGATAATTAGGTTTGAAATGTGAAAAGTAGGTGGACAGAGGAGCACAAAGGCCATAAACTAAAAAATTAAAAGAAAGAAATGAGAATTAAACTGATTTGCAGGGAATATAGAAGAAGAAATGGAAGTTCTTCCATCTGAAGGAAATGGAAAAAGAGATATAAAAAGAACTTCTGGAATAACACAGGACTAGGTTGGGAGAATAAGAGTTTCCTAGCACTTTAGGGAGAAATAATTTTGAGAAAAATGAAATGATTAATAGAGCAAAATACTTGCCTGAACACAAGGGAAAGAAGGATGGCAAAATAATTTGAATTTTCCAGTACAATAATTAATATGGGAAAATTTAGAAGATACACAAATCAAAATTACTGAAATTTAAATAGAAAATAACTACTGAGAAGACAGATACTGCTATAGATTCAAGATCAACATTACGTGAAAAGAAATGGATCGGATAATTGTGGGGAAGATGAAAGAGCAAAAAATTGTATCTGTTAAGAAAGGACAGAACTGAGATTAAAAGACCAGGAGTTCAGGAGAGTGAGAACTGAAAAAAAGAGGAAGGGGTTTTAGAGGTCAGTGGATGAGGTACAAAGATTCAAATAGCAAGTGTTTCTTCCCATCTCCACTGCTAATCAGCTGTGTGGCCTACAGCAAGGTGATTCAACTCTCTGGGCTTCAGATTCTTTATTAGTAGAGTAGCAATTAAATAATGCATGTAAAGTAGTATTATAGTGCTTGGAACAGAGTAGCAACAATATCTATCAGCCTCCACTCATTGATTCTTGAGTATTAATAAATCATACATGTTAGGAAACAATAGACAATGGTTCTTGTACTACTTAGGAAGAGCTAGGACTTAGGGCACAGTTAATAATCCTTTGCCTTTTCAATTTCTACTACCAACCACCTTTATTCAGACCCTTTAACTTTCTCCTATGATATCAACAACAGTTAGAGTCCTGAATTATTTCTTTGTACCCAAACTTCTTAAATAAATTCAATTCAGTTTCCATACTCATCCCAAGAAAAGTTCTAAAACATAGATTTGATCATGTTAGGCATCCTTATTGTTAAAATCCCTAAAATCTCTAAGTTCCAGGACATTGCATATGAAGTGTTCTGTACCCCATATCTTTCTCGTTTATGTCCTAGAAGTACTGTTAGTTACAAATATCTCACCCTTCCAGCCTTTGCCATCCATTACCTGCTCACCTGTGCATCCTTCCCCTCCCATGTTCCTCACCTGTTTTCCTACTCAGCTTTCAAATCTGTCTGGTAGAAATGCTGGTCACACTATGATAATCAGCTTACAATCTTTGTGTACCTTAACTCAGGGCTGTGTTTTTTTCTCTGAGCATCTTCCAGAAGAGGTGGATATGTGTGCTCAATATATGTTGGATGAGGTGCAGATGAATTTGAGTTAGGTTCAATAGAGATGGCAAATTTTAATGAGATAGTGAGATTTCTTGTATACTATGATTATATTTTTATGTAATGCCAAGATTAGCAAAATACATTGATATGATTATTTGAAGAAAAATATTTCAAGCTTTTATTATATTTTATTTTAAAGGCACATTTTTTCTTAAACATATCTGTAGGAGCACTGGGACTATACCTCAGTGATAGAATGCTTGCACAGGACGTAAAAGGCTCTTAAATTCCTAGCACTGCCACAAGCAAAAATAAAAAGCACAAGTCAAACAAAAATAACTCCAAGGCATTATATGTAGTATCCTGAAAGCCAAAAATGCATTCTTTACCTGATAATCATATTCCCCCCTCCTCTGTGATATTTGATATACTTCTCTCAGCTTCTATGTATAGAGTATTATTTACTTTCATTTACGACAGGTATAATTTTCTATCATCACAGTGATTTGTTATTAAAAGTGTAATTCACAGCAAAAACAAAATTAAACCTGAGAAATCTTCACTTGTATAATTTTGTGAAAATGTTCCAGTTTACGGATTATATTAGTTTCTTGAACAAAGTTCTCTTAAAATGAAAACGAGTAAAATGATGTATAATTAAAGGGATGATGATTCTCTGAATGCATTAAAAGTATTGCTTTGAACTTATATCCAGGGGCAGGCAAGTCATAATAGTCATAAGCACAATTTTAGGAATTGGATTGACTGTGTCTGAGCTCAGATCTCACCCCTGCTTGCTATGCAACCATGGGCAAGTTACTTAATACCTCTGAGTCTTAGTTTCCTCATAAGTCAAATGAAGATAATAACAGTCTCAATTTCATAAAGTTGTTGTGGAAGCCATACTAAGAAAAATAAATATAATTCAAGAGTTTAGACCAGTGACTGTCCTATAGCAAATGTTATATAAATGTTATTATTGTTAAACACTATACTTATATAATTACATTTATTATTTACAAGCAAACCATGAGGTCATTATTATTGTGATTATTTAACAGATGAAGAAAACAGGTTTGGGGAGTCTGGAGAATTTGGTCAAGGTCATGTATCTAGAAAATTGATTGAGGAGGCTTTGATTGAAGGAGTGACTGGTTCCTGAATAGAATATCTGTTTAAAATATTAACCTTTTATCTTGATGTAATTGTGGCTGAGAAGTACTTTTAGTCAAATCTGAATAATTATTGCTTTAAGAATTATAAGTCAATAGACTTACTTTCATATCAGAATTCTTCAACCAAATATATATTCTTACACACAATGGATATTGTTAGCTCAGTTTTGAGCTAAGATGGCAGCATCTTAACTTGATTTCTCCTTCAAATTCCATGCCCATTACAATTCCATGTAAGCACACACGCACATCCCAAGGTATTCTACTTGCAGGTACGACCACTTACTTGATAGCTGTAAGTTTACTTAATTTTTAAATGATCACAAGCAAATCAACACAAAAAGAGACTTTTTCTTTAAGAAAACAAAAAGAAAAAAAAACACTACTGAAGGTGGTTTTTATTAGTGTTGGGATCTTGTGTTCTTGTCTTGGGTTTTCTATCTGCTATGGTTTGGGTGTATACTGGAATTCATGCTCTGGAAACCTAATCCCCAAAGTCATATCTTAACGGTATTTGAAGGTAGGGCCATCAGAAGACAATGAGGACTAGGTGAGGTCATGAGGGTGGAACCCCCACGATTTCCTTAGTAGTTTTAGAAGAAGTGAGACTTTGTCCTGTCTCACAGTATAATGCCCTATGACATCTCAGGACTCCGCAGCGTTCCTACTAGCAAGAAGGCCTTTACCAAAGGCTCACTCTCAGAGTCGAACCTCCAGAATCATGAGCTCAGTGAACTTCTTCACTTTATAACTTATGCAGCCTCACATATATATTATAACAACAGAAAACAGAGTAAGAGACTAACACAAGTTACAATAGAGGGGGTAATAATTTTTGAGTACCCACTACATTTCTGTTCTTTCATGCAATAACTCATTCAATTCTTTTATCAAAATAAGTATATTTTTATTTTACAGATAAAGAAACTGAGGCTCACAGAAGAAAAAGTGACCTGACTCAAGATCACACCCTGAAATTTAACTGTATACCTGGGCTCAAACTCAAATCATGTGGTTCCAGGGCCTTAGCAGATGTAGGTTCACATGCAGCGTTTCCCCCTCTGCCAGCTTATGATTATAGGGCAGTTACTAAACCTGTCTGATCTTTCTGAGCTGTTAAATGAAGAACAAATTGGTATTTCTTGAAGTATCCACTGCAATATCCTGGATCTTTCTTAATGACAGCCATATTAATTACTGGAGTTAAAGACTTAGGTGAAAATAGAAAAAGACTACAATAGATGTTCAGCTCCAGAATACAAATGTAATATTCCCAGCTTTTCGTGTTGTACTAATTTTCTGAGGCTGCCATAAGAAACTACCAAAGATTTGTTGGCTTATGGATGGAAATTTATTTCTCACAGTTGTGGAGGCAGAAATCCAAGGCCAAGATGTTGGCAGGTTTGTTTTCTTCTGAGGCCTCTCTCCTTGGCTTGCAGATAGCTGCCTGTTGTTGTATCCTCACATGATCTTTTCTTCTTTGCACATGTGCTCCTGATGTCCCCCTTTGGATACAAAGGACACTGCCAGATTGGATTAGGGCCAACCCTCCTGGCTTCATTTTAATATAATCACATCTTCAAAGGCCCTACATTCAAATATGGTGACACTGTGAGGTTCTGGAAGTTGGACCTCAATGGGAGAATTAAGGGACAGGCATAACTTATTCCGTGATACATAGATTTTACAATTTGGAAAGTGAAGCCTATTTACTGACTAAAGTATTTTGGGGAACCTTATACATTGACTCAGTTTTGAGATTGACCAGGCATCTCATTATCCTAAGACTGGCAAGAAATGGAAGATAAGAAGAAAAGAATTGAATTCTCCAATGAAGAATTGAAGAATTACCAGTTGACCATGTGGTAATCTGTGAGGGGAAGAGAGGAAAAAGTAAGGTGGGCCCAAAGGACTAGAAACGAAGTATCAGAACAACTGCTTTGTTTGGTTCCAATATTGCCTGATATCAGTTGTTAATAACTATCCTAAAATAATGTCTATTCAACATGCTATGTTCTTATGATCATATTTGCACAATTTATTCAACAAGTGCTTCTTGGACACCAAGAAGATGTGTTCTGCACTATAACATGAAGGCATGAGGTAAATAAAACAAATGGTCCTACTCTTATGAAGCTTAAGACCTGATTGAGAGGGGGTAAACACCATATTATCTCCTTAGTATAAGAAACTGAAAGAGTAAATAAGATATGAAATCTTCAGTAAATATTGTGAAAGGGTAAGAAACTGCTCAAAAGGTAAAAACAACTCAGGGAAAAGGAGAAAATAAGGAAGGCAAAAGAAAAAAGATATAAATTTGTATATACACACTTAAGATAGCTAAGATGATTGTACTACTAATTGCATTAGTTCTTGGAACAAAACAGTTAACATTCATAAGATTAGATCAATTTTGCCTGTCCCTATCTGGTAATCTGAGTATCTCTTTTGAAGATAACTATACAAAATAGCATCCTTTGTTATGTTCCTACTACCTTTTTTTTGAAAGCCTATATTGTTACTGTTTTGGGCTCTCTGTTACTGTTATCTATTTGTCTCTTTTGTTTCTTGTTTTGTTTTGTTATTCCCTCTAACACAGAACAGATCCATATACATGTGTAGGCTTATACATGCCTAGAACTACCCCAAAAGAGCTTACAAGAGCTGATTTTATTATGTGTGATGATATGAACAGCTACTTTGAAGAAAACTACACACTATGGTACCCATTTTTGATTTCTTTTCATCATGTTTTGAAGTCCAATAATGCTTTTATTCTTTGATTTAATTGCTTTTAGTCTGTTTTCTATTATTTGATTGCAATATGTGAGAAGGTATGGACAGATATTTTGAAGAAAACAAGAGACATTATGGTAGCCATTGTTAATTTCCTATTGTCTGGTTTTGAAGGTCTGTAATGCTTTCATTTTTTTGTTTTGATTGGTTTTATACTATTTTGTTTTGTTTGAATTTATTGTGTGTGAAGGTGTGAATTACTATTTCGAAGAAAACAAGAGATACTATGATAGCCACTGTTGATTTCCTGTTGTTTCATTTTGAAGTCCTGTATTGCTTGCCTTGTTCTGTTCTGAACTGCTGTGTCCTGTTTTATTTTGTGTTGTTTCATTTTGTTTTATTCTCTTTAAAATAAAAAAAAAATAAAAACTCTCTTGGCAATGGGCTTCTGAAAGTTGTCTCACCAGTTACTGAAGAGCAAAGCCTACTTCGACATCTACAGAAAAAACTGTCAAATCACTAACTACTAATAATGTGTTACCAACATAATCACATTCTAGATTCTTATCTTTCTTCCACAAAGGACTTCGGTAGTTCTCTTGAATGTACTGAGGTTTAGGTCAGTTTTCCTAGGACTCTCCTAAAGTCCTCCTATCTAATAAGAGCTCTGATTCACTAGACACAGAATAAATGATGTCATTATGTACACTGTGCATCAGAGTCCAAAAATTTGAATCCCATCAGTGCAGGAAAATTGCCTTTCTTTCTTTTAGTCTGTTGTGAAATTTGAAGAGACTAATCTGATTACTCTTCTTACCAAGAAAGTTAAATTGCCAAGCAGAATAAAGGATCAGTCTGAAAAGGTTTTCTAGGACACTATCCAGAAGCTCAGAAAGAATAAATAACTTCCCAAAGATGAAAGAGTTCAGTCAAGCACAAAGAAGTTTTCTTTCCAAAATTTAAAAGCCAAATGTACAAGCTAACATTTAGTATTACACTCAACTTTTTTTTCAGTATTTACATGTAAAGTATGATAAACTCAAAAATGGAAAGTCCAGATCTGAATGAGTGGTTTTCCCAGAGGTTTTACTGGCATTCTTCCCTTTGGTTCTGTCGTGTCAAGCTCATTCTTGTGGTTGGTATCATAATGGAGTCTTAGGTTCCCTTGCTATCCTCACTCAGAATTCTTGAATTGCTTTCCTTTCTTCCAAACACAAGATTGTGTAACAATTAAACAGGTTAAATGCATTTGTTTTGCCTTCCTTGTCCTTGACTGCAATTTATTCTTTAAGGCTTACTAGAATAAATTTCTAAATACCCAAATCGGAGATGTCTTTTTAGTTTTAAAAGCCTTTCAGTGACTTCCAGTTATGTGGAGTAAAATCTTTTTTTTTTTTATTTTAAAGAGCACAAAACAAAACAAAACAAAACAGAACAGAATTAAACACAACAAAGCATTTCAGAACAGAGCACTGCAAACAATACAGGTCTTCAAAACATAACAATAGGAGATTAACAATGGCTACCCTAGTGTCTCTTGTTTTCTTCAAAATGGTTGTTCATACGTTCACAAACAATAAACCTAAACAAAACAAAATAACATAAAACCAGATAAAATGAAAGAGTGAAAGCATTACAGGCCTTCAAATCAGACAACAAGAAATCAACAATGGCTACCTTAATATCCTTTGTTTTCTTCAAAAAAGCTGTTCCTATCTTCTCATGTATCGCAATCAAATAGTGGAAAACAGACTTAAACCAATCAAATCAAAGAATAAAAGCATTATGGGACTTTAGAACCATTTCCCCATATTTATTGGGGATTTTGTATCTTATTGAGTCCTTCAGTTTCTTACACTAGGGAGATGTTGTGGTGTTTACACATGTGAGTTTAATTTATTTCAATTATGAGTAGGGTCTCAAGTCACATCCATTTACCTATGAAAGCCTCAATGTAATCCTTCTTTATAGCTGAATAGTACTCCATTGTATAAAAGTACTATATCTTTTTTATCCATTCCGAATTGAGGCCATATAAATTGATGATTATTACTCATATATATTGGCTCATCTTGTTGTGATATTTTCTTATTGTTGGTTCTTTGCTTTTCTCCTCTATTTAATTGCTTGCCCTGCCTGGTGGTTTTTTTCTCTTGTTTTTCTTGGAACTATGATCATTTTTATCTCTGTTGAGAAGATGTGTTAGTGTTCTTTGTCAAGTTGGTTTTGTAGTCATGAATTTCTTTGGTCATTCTTTTATCATGGAAGTATATTATTTCTCCATTAATTTTGGTCTATTTTAGAGAATGCCCCATGTGAAGCTGAGAAGAATGTATATTCTGATGTTGTTAGGGGGAATACTCTGTACACATCTACAAAGCCCATTTGTTCACAGGTTTGATTCAGTTCTGTTATTTCTTTGATGATTTTCTGTCTAGTTGATCTGATTCTTTGTGTCAATGAGGTTTTAAGGTCTCCCATTATAGTTCTGTTATTACTTATTTGATTTTTCATTTCTATTAATATTTGTTTTATATAGCTGGGTGTTCCCATATTTGGTGCATATATATTTAAGATTGTTATTTCTTCCTCTTGGAGTATTCCCCTAACCAGAATGTAGTGGCCTTCTTTATCTCTTTTACTCATTCTTGGTTTGAAGTTCACATTGTCTGCGAACAGAATAGCTACTCCTGCTTTAATATGGGTTCCTGTTGCATGAAGTATTGTTTTTCATCTTTTGACTTTCAGTCTATGAATTTCCTTTTGGGTTAGATGAGTTTCTTATATAGCATATGGTTGGATGTTGTTTCTTGATCCATTCTGCCAGTCTGTTTCTTTTAATTAGTGAAGTGAGGCCACTTACATTAAGGGTTATAACTGACATGTATTGGCTTATTTTTGTCATGCTATCTTTCTGCTGTGGTTTCTTTACCTTTTCCCTCTGTTTAATTGTTTGCCTGCTTGGTGGTTTTTTCTGTTGGTGTTCTTGAAGTCATAGTTATTTTTATGTTGCAGGGTTGGTTTAGTGGTCACGAAGTTCTTCACTATCCTTTGTCTTGAAAGTATCTTATTTCTCCATTACTTTCAAAGGATAGTTTTGCAGCTACATCAGTCTGGGTTGGAAGTCATTTTCCTTTAGGATTTTTTAAATACTTCATTCCATGCTCTTCTTGATTTCATTGTTTGTGTTGCTAAGTCTGCTGTGATTCTGATGGGCTTTTTTTATAGGTGATTTTTTTTTCTTTAAAAGCTTTTAATATTTTGTTCTTATATTGAATTTAATATTCTGTTGAATTTAATATTCTGTTCTTATGTTGATTATTATATGTCTGGGTGTAGATTTATTTTGGTTATGGCTAATTAGAGTGCTATATGCTTCCCTTATCTGTATGTCAGTTTTCTTTTTCATGTTTGGGAAATTTCCAGCTATTACTTTGGTAGTGTTTTTATATCGTTTGTGTTGTCTCCTTCTTTTTCATTTACATCTCTCAACCTTATATTGTTTTTCCTTGCATCATCTTGTAACTGTTGAGTTGTTATTTCCTGATTTCTTGGTATTTTTAAAAGATTTTTTCCTTTCTTGTTCACTAGCTGCAATCTTGTCTTCAAGTTCTGAAAGTCTATCTTCACATTTATTGAGGCGGCTTTGCCAGCTTTCAATGGAAATTTTGATTCCCTGGATATCTCTTTGAATCTGTTTCATGCATTCTAATTCTTTCCTGTGTTGTTCATTCAAGGTTTCCATCCTTTTGCAGTGTGCCTCTATTCTATTTTTTTTTAACCTATATCTTCTTCAGATGTGTTCAGCATTTCTTTCATTACATTTATCATTTCTTGTTTTACCTGGGAGATTTTTTTCTAATCTGAGCTCCTTTATAGCTTCATGCAGTTGCTATCATTTCGGGAATTTCAGATGTGTGGCTTATACTTTTTTCTATATTTGTGTCTCTTAGGTTTGTTTGGGATGGGCTGGAGGTTTGAGATTGCATTTTGCTTTTTCATTTTGTCATTGTCCTGTGTTTCTCCGTGGCAGCTGAATGCAAAGCCTCAGTTGTTTCCTGGTTTGAGGATGGCTGTCTGTACTTCATGGAGTTTCCCCAGTTGAGAGGAGGTTGTCAGACAGATCTTACTGGATGTCTAGTGGCACTTGAAGCATCCTTGAAAGGGCGAACCTTCAGCACACCTCACTTGGCATGCCAAGGCCCTCTCAAGGCTGCTTGAGGTTGCTGGGTGGGGCCCTACCAGGTTCTGTGTGAGGTCCTGAGGCTGCAGGGCTAGGTGGAGCTCACTGTGCACATGTTCAGCTCATACCAGGCAGACCACTCGAGAGTTTTTAAAATATGCTCTTTTCTACATTCTATAAATTGTTTTGGCTTTTAAAGTGGCAAATTGCATAGTTTTCATGGATTTAGGCCAAAATTTATTAACCAGTAAATGTATTTTTATTTTTAACAGTTACAATATACAATAGAAAGTTATATCCAGAATCTTACAGGAACCATGACTGGGAAGCCAGGAGAATTTTCATTAGTACAGGCTGATCTCACAGCTATGTGAGCACTCACAAAATCAAACACTCGGTTTTCACATCTGTAGTTTTAGGGTGTGGGTACATTGGAGAGCTCCTCTGAATGAACAAGTTGTCTTTCCTTCGCAAAGGGCTTCCTTGTCCTCCTGTTCTTTTTTCTGCTTTTCCTTATATGCTCTGTGAAGGTGTAGGACTTACTGTCAGAGCTACTCAAATCCTGGATAAAGTGGACAATGACAGGAGTCAACAGGTAGGGTGGGTTAGAAAAGGGCTGAGCTCAGAAGCTAGATTGCTATAGTAAAACCTATCTGCATCAAATTCCTGCTCTTAGAATTAGTGTAACCTAGTAAAACAATAGTTAAAATCTCTAGAGAGAAAGAATGAAGACCGGAAACATTTGGTAATGCTATGAAATCTGTAATACATATCTCTGTTATGCTATATCAGATAACACAGCTATTAGAAATAATATGTGTTAGTATTTGGAAACTGAAGTGGTCATCTTTATGTCAGAGACCTCTAACCAATACATTTATTTCAAATGGAGACAACTAGCCCAACTTTTAGGATAACCAGGAATTTACACACGTTACTGTTTTTGACCTAGAACTGTCTTATTTTAAGTAGTGGTTTTTTCAAGATGATCTAAAAATGACAAGCAGCACTAATTATTTGTGCTTTATAGCTTATTAGTGTGCATTTTACAAACATTTTCTCATTCATCTTGGAGCATTCTGGGGCTTCTGGGTCTACATTTGGTCAGAGCAGCCTTTCATCTTTTAATGCCATATGGCTGAAATAAAAAGGGAAGTTGGGACAAGTCTATTTTCCCTGACATTCCTTTTCAAAACAGAATATTTTAAAAAATATTTTAAAAGATTTTGGCTATAAAATAACTTAAATGATCTTTTTTAAAATTATATACTGAAACCAAAATTGTTTTTTCAAAATTTTTACTTTTGTGTAAATATGCTGGCTTGATTGCATTCTGCTTTGGAACTGAATTTTCTCAACTGAGGTCAAACTTTGATAGGGCTTAGTATATACTAGGGAAGCACTCTACCACTGAGATACAGCCCCAACCCCATCAACTTCTTGAAACTACAAAGGTGAGAACTTATACTGTACTATGTAAGTAATTATACAAGTTGATGATAGAAAAATTCCCACTGATATATCTTACAATTTTAACTGTAACTGTGCAAGTAAAATCGGTATCCTGTGGGATTAGAGGAAAAAGACCAGTTTGGAAAGGTTGAGAGAGAAAGAGAGGAAAAGAAGGCTAGAGACTAAGAATAAGAGAGGCAGGAGAGAAAGAGACACAGAGAAAATAATGAGGGAATGAAAGAAAGGAAGGGAGAGAAAAAAAGAAAGGAAAGAAGGTAGAGGGAAGAGGTATGGAGCACAAATTTCTGTGAACAGTGAGTGACTTGCTCCAGAATCAGTCTCCTTCTACTCTGTCCTGGAAAGGTAACACTGGGGACTGGTTTTGTCATAAGATGAGATCTTTTCCCAGGGACCCACTGTGAAGGTAAGTTCAGTTATACTTTCATTGTGTGTAGGGATTAGCATTATTACTAATTTTTTTGAAGATGAGACACTGGAAACATTTTTCTACATTGAGTTTTAGAAATAAGAATTAAAAGAGAAGTTTTCCAAATAGAGGAGGGAACACAAATCTTAGCCTACCACTTAACTAGTTCTATAACCAGAGGCAAGTTACTTATTTTTTGATGCCACTTGTTTAATACTTTTATAACAGTAGTTTTTATGAAAATGTCACTGTGTGGGCTAAATGATAAGATGTACATGAAACTACCTAGCACAGTGTTAGGAAGATCATTAAGTGTTAGTATCAAAGAAAGATGGAACTCATTTCAAGAGACTTAATTTTAGCAAAATGTTAAAGGAAGGGTGAAATAAATAGATAAAATTAAAGCCTGTATACTTTTTAAGGGTGTGCTGGTAACTTTTAAGTGAAACCTAGGGAACAGAGATTATAAAATGTGAGTGTGTTCAGTAAATAAAATGAAATTTAGGTTCAGTCATGAATGGATAAACATAATCTCAATTCTTACTGTGAATTAGTGAGATGGCTGTCAGAATTGGAAAATGGCAGGTTAAAGCCGACCCTTACATTAAAGAACTAGATGTATAAGAAGGAATGGAAATGAAAGCTTGCACATAAATGAAATTTAAGAATTTAAAGAGAAAGTGCTGGGCCAATAAAAAAGAATAAAGAACAATGTGAAATTGTTTATTATATACACTACATATTAGAATCTATCTTGGATAAGTCAGATGATGCATCCAATTCAATTTATGTTAAATTTAATGATCCCCTTAAATCAAAAATTAGTGTTGGCTGGCAGAGGTTGATAAAATGAAAATGCAAGTCGTAATTTTAAACAACTAATTTAGTGTAAATGGTATTCCCATCTGCACAGAGTTAATTTTCTAGTTGAAGAGGACACAAACAAAATTACTCCAGGTAGTGATAAGTGACGCAAAGAGAGCCATGCAGAATTGGCATATAATTGCATGGGTAGTGCATTCCATGAAACCTTATGGTGAAGGCAGGTCTCTGAGTAAGTGGCATTGGAGAAAGGATTATATGAAGATTGGTAGAATTAAAGGAAAGTACAAGATTTGAGGTATTACATGAAAGTAAATAGTTGTAATTAACAGATATTTCTAAATCATGGGGAGGATGTTGGTTTAGATTTGGGGTATAACAAAAGTCTCTTGTGTTTGGAAAGTGATTAGACCAACAGGATGCTATATTCATCAGTAGATTTGTTCACTAATGAGTTCAAAGCTGAATATGCTGTTAAGAAGTAGAGCCTGGTTGGAAGATGCATGTCACTGATCTTGAGGGATATATCTCCTTCACTGATTCCTGTTTTTACTCTCTAGTTCCTGACCACCATGATATGAGCAATTTTCTTCCACTGTTCTCTCTGTTATGCTTTTTCTGCCTTGGAGGTGACAACTACAAACTAACATCTCTAAAACCTATAAACCTCATTTCCTATTTGTTGTAAGTGTTGGGTATTGTGTCTCAGCAATGTGAAAGTAACTAAGATAAGTTGTTGTTATGACTATGCCTGATGATGTAGTTTAGAAGTCTTTCAAAGTGGTTGTTGGGAGGAGTTTGGAAAGGTTTGGATATGCTAGCTAGAAAAGCCCAGTAAACTGAGCTTCGTGGGAGATTCTGGTCAGATTCTGATCAGACCAGAATGTTGACAGAAATGCAGATGATAAAGGTCAGGCTCAGGAAGTTTCAGTTGGAAACAAGGACACCATTTGAATTTGTCTTCTTTGTTGATTCCCTGAAACTTTGTTGGAGACAAGGATCAAGTGTGGTCAATTAATTAATCTGACAGAGGAAAATATCAAGACAGCCCAATGATCAGGCTGTGATATGAGTACTGGTTGCTGCTTTTAGAGAGATTATAGTGAGTATTGAGAGCAAAAAACAGCTACAAAAAGCAAGAAGTTTTATCAGAAAGGAAGTCTACAAAGTTAGAACCATAGAGATAATAACTGCTGAAAAGATTAGTATTAAAAAGAAGCAAAGTAAGTAGCTTGGGTTAATACTAGAAAAGATGGCTTGAAGGCATCTCAGCAATCAGCAAAACCCCACTCTTCACTGGATTAAGGGCATAAAAGTGTGAATATAAACTGCTTTGAAGACATTTCTCTGAGAAGGGAGCCCCAGAATGCCCTGCCAAAGAAAGTCCACATAGGGAGTTGGTTCCTCATGATTTGTTTCACAGTGCTCAGCCATTATGTCCTCAGAGTTCTTGATAACCATGATCCAAGGTGACCTGACTAGTTTTCAAGTTGGCAGCAGGCCCTGGCATCATCCATATTGCACTGGTTTTCTGGGAATGCAGTATAAGAGCAGTGTGGTCAGGAAGGCTTTCACCCAGACTTCAAAGAAAGACCCAGAGGAGCCCACAGTTTGCTCCCAAGAGGGCACTGCATGGAGCTGTGAGAGCAAAGCCTAATGTGCAGTGGAGATACCAGGAAGTTAGATGTTATACCTGGTGCATAGGTGTCTCCCCAAAGCCTCTTGTGCTCACATGTGGGGCTTTCCAGAAGTGACCAGATCTACAGATGTGAATGTGGATTAAGGCTATGTGAATATGAATTAAGGGCATGATACTTGGATTAGTCTGATGATTGATTTAGTGTGTGGCTGATGGGAAGCCCTACCCTGGGTATAGGTGGCACCAATCAACAGGCATGTAGCCCACATTGAATATAAAGGAACAGAAAGAAGGCAGGCTTCCTGACTCCTACCTGCCTTGGCATGGTCTGTTTCTTCTCTGCCATACCCCTCTGCCATGCCACCCTGCCTTGGAGCCAACTGACTGAGACTTGAAACCTCTTCAAACTGTGAGCTAAAATAAGACTTTCCTCCTTTAACTTTGGGTGTCAGGTATTTGTGCCAGCAATAAGATAGTAAATAAGAAAATAGAGAAGCCAGGAATGTAAACCACCTGATAAGGAAAGCCAAGAACCATCATAAGGGAGAGGCCACATTGCAATAGGGGAGGAATTGCCCAAGCCTTTGGACTTTTCATCTCCTCACAACTTGTCCTGGATGTGGTTAATGGTACTACAGGATTTAATATTAGTTTTGGTCCTGATTAGGTGTATGGTTTTAGATCCTCAATTTCTCCCTTTTGGAATGGAATTGTTTACCCTCTGGCATTTTATGTTGGCTGTGTTGTCTTACTTATTTTTCTCACTGCTGAGACATAATGCTCAACGCCCAAGGTTAAAGGAGGAAAGGTTCATTTTGGCCCACAGTTTGTAGAAGTTTCACTTCATAGTTGGCTGCAACTCAGAGTGGCATCCCAGAGGAGAAGCAATTCATGACAGGCAGAAGGCAGCAAAAGCAGCAGGCAGCAAGAGACAAGTGGCAAGCGGTGACCTTCTTTCTGTCCATTATATCTTCTCCAGGCTACCCACTCTTAGAGAAAGTAGCACTCATGCTGAGAGAGGGACAAACTTAATCCTAGCATTACACCATGAATCAATCCCAGTATCACATCCTTGATCTTAGCGTTACAAAGGCTAGTTGGGGTTTTTTAGAAAAACCCCAACTAAGACTGAATGAGGCTTTGGGGGAACATCTAGATACAAGCCATAACATGTGTTTAACTTTATTTTTATCTTTACAGGGACTCACAGCTAAGAGTTTGCCAGAGTCTCAGAGGATACTTTGCATTTGGACATTCAGCAATGCTGGAACTGTTAAGACTTTGGTGATTTTTATAGGTGAGCTAAATAAATTTTGCATAACAAGATGGGAGTCTCTTGGGGTCTATGGGTGAAATGTACTTGCTTAGAGCTGGGTGTCTAAAGGTGATGAGATTATGGTGGATAAGTCCACTGGTGAGTTCATAGCAGTTAGGAGGTTGGCCTTAGTTAGAAGAGGCAAGTCATTTGGAGTATGACCTCAAAGGGTATATCCCTCTACAGTTCCTCTCTTTACTTTCTGCCTCCTAGTTGCCATGATGTGAGCAGGTTTCCGTCACCAAGGCCCCCTGCCATTTCTTGGAACCAAATGACTGTAGACAAAATTCTAAAAACCGTGATCTAACTCCACTCAATTCTTCCTTTAAGTTCTGGTGTGGGACATCTCAGTGACAGAAAAGTAATTGAGACAGAGACAGTAATTCAAATGCTCTTTACAGTACTTGAAACAAAACATCTATGTCTATATTATTAAGGTGCAGTGGAGTAGCTCAAACATTTACAACATGATAACAAATGCTTGCACAGCTATACCTTCTACAATACAATCTTGTTTACAGTTTTCTTTAGCTAGAAAATTATTTGAACTAGAAAAAAAGTAAGCATGCTCTGAAGGTTATAGGATTTTAGAAGCTTGAAGGAGATCATATAGATTATGTTAGCATGAATTGATTATTAATACTAACAAAAGACATTTTTCAATGACCAAGAATTTTCTTGTGCAACAAAAGAGCTGCTGTGAATGAACTTGGAGGTTCCCCTTCCAAGTTGCATTTGCCAGAATGTACAAATGGCTATGTTTTCAAAAGACAAGTAAAGATGGTGGGAGCAATGGGTTTGAAGAAGAGATTAACATAAATTCTGAAAATTGTAGTGGGATGACATTAGCATTCAACTGCAGCATTTTTTTCACTTTTTTGCTAGTGCGCATTGGTTATATAGACTATGGGCTTTGTTTGGGCAGATGTGTACTTGCAAATAACATTTTTATTTATTTCCCCCCATCATGCCCTGTCCCACCTTCAACCCTAGTTTCACACATTTTTTAGAGAGGTTTCAACGCATGTAATGTATTTTGATCATACCATCTACCCCATTACCTGCCCTTACACTACCTTCCCTTTCTACCTTATCCCCTTCCTTTTGTTTAAAGTTAGTCTACCTTCTACTTGTCACCTTTTATTTTTTTGATTCCACATATTAGTGAAAGCATGCAATATTTGTCTTTCTGAGTTTGGGTCACATTGTCACACTAATAATCTCCAGATCCATCAACGTTTTCCCTCTGCAGTCTATGTTTATTCTTGAATATAAAAAGGGCATAGAGTACATGGCATCAAAATGTCCATGTTTTAAAATATCTAACAAATTCCACATATCTCTTTGAAGATGTAAGATTGGATAAATTGATTCATAAGGAATATATAGCTAAATTTACATCTAGTAAAAAATATATAATCCTGTGAATCACTGAGTTTGTTTATTCTTTGAAGGTGAAAACATACTGACAAGATTTGATATTAAAAAATATCAATTTATTATAAATTAAGTGTAGAGACATATAATCTGAATTATTGTGATAATAAACTGACACAATGATAATGAAATAACCTAAATCTTGGACAAATGTTCAGAGAAATATTATGAAAATTCTTAAAGTTTAGAGCCACTTCAGAGTAAGATGTCAATATGATGCCCCATTCTCTATTATTTTGAGTTCAAAAGGACATTTTCCTACATAAGCAGAGAATAACCATCATAATTAAAAATTATTAGGGCTAAAGTGTAATAAAACCTTGTAGGATAATATTATAAATTAATTTTCTTAATACTTCATATTATGTATACTGTATTATTTGAATTGTTCATATTCTTATTTGGCAGTTATAGCTTTGTAAGTATTTGAAACATGTAAGTTTATAATTTTTTTATTGTACCTTTGTAAACATAATATTTTAAATATTTTTGCTTATTTAATATATGAGGTCTACAAAGAGAACATGATTGACTGAATATTGGTTAAAATATACTGTGATTCACTGATATATGTGCACCCATGTTTATAGCAGCACAATTTGTAATAGACAAATCTTGGAAACAACCCAAATGCCCATCAATTGAGGACTGGATAAAAAAAAGTGAACACCTTGCTCAGAAACAGTATTATTTTAAATAGCAAAGTATTAATTCATGTAAAGGATATGTCAACATTTTAATATGCTAATTTACTAACCCTATTTTGTAAATTTAGTTTATTTACATATTTAACATTTTTTACCTTTCTTATTATTTCTTTGGTTCAATTCCTCAAAGCAAAATTTCTGAAATGAAAAAGGTATGCCACACTAACTTTTAAAAATATAAACCTATGTATGCTATCACCAAGTAGTATAAGAGTAATATTCCCTCTGCTTAATATTGTCACTTACTTAAATTCTTGCCAAAATGTGAGTAAATATTTAAATAGTTATTTTTATTTGGATTTGCATATCTTTATTGCTCATGAGATTGAATACTTTTCACATACTTATTGGTATTTTATGTTTATTATTCAATAACTTAACCATTTTTAACATTTTAAAATATTTTTATTTTATGTGGTAGTTGCTAGAGTTATGAAACAGCATTTATATTTTAGAAATACATTCTCAAAATATACATAAAAGACACAATGTCTGGAAAAGCAAATAAATTAACAATAATATAATACAAATAGATAAAACAAAAATACCAGTGATAATGAGAAAAGATTGGAGAAGAGTTCATGGAATTTCTTAAGATATGCTTTCTGTTTATGTATGTATATGAAAATATCCATTACAAATTCAAAGTAGCGTGTGACCTTGTATGAAAAATTTTTATGTGATACAGGAATGGATTAAAAATGTCAACAAAAAACTTTTGGTTCCAAGCCTAAGCACATTGTAAAGCATTTCAAATTGTATTTAAATATGCAGAGATTTTTTGGTAAAAGTCCTAAACCAGGAATAGTTCAATGTCTTTTCACAGGTCAATGGATTAAAAACAGCAATATACCCACATAACAAATATAGCCTGTACTATTCATACTGGCAATGGTTATGATTCTTAAAATAATTATGTAGCATGAAGGAAAATAGAAAAATAAAAAGTAAACACTTATGATTCCTACTATATACAGTGTCAGATTATATGGGCTACATTCTCCCCAGTAAAAAGGAAGCTTCAGTAGAGCTGTAGACTACAAAGGTAGAGTAGAGCAAAATTTAGTTGCCCAGAAGGAAGAGGATAATCAAAAAGATGACCTGAGGATGCTACCCTTTGCAGCCTAAAAGCTACAAAAGCGAAAGACTTAGCTTTGAGAATAGAGCCCCAGGTAGTATGTTCCAGAATGACAGCTGTCTAAGGAAGTTGTTCCTCAGGCTTTTGTTCATAGGCCCTTGACCCTACAGCCAAGAGATAAGGAAGCCTGGTTCCTGCTCCAGCTGTCTGCCAGCCTTGGTCTCATCTACATGGTGCTTGTTTTATGAGCATACACAGTGCAAAATTGTGCAATTAGGAAGTCTTTGACTCAGATTTCAGAAGAAGGGCTGGAAGGCCAGGCAGTGTGTCCCTAAGAGGGCGATGTGTGAAGCTGTGAGTGTGGAACCAAAGGTGCAGTGGAGACCCCAGAAGTTTGGAGATGCAGATGAAAAAGCAAGGTTCCAGTACTGCTTCAAGTGCAGATAGTTACTAATGACCCTAATTCACCACAACTTGAACAGGCATCTGTGTTGAGACTTCTGGTGTTAATTAGAAGCATAATATGGGTAATCTTATGAAGCATAAGTGCTCAGGCTCTTGGTAATTTGGTTATGTTCCTCTTTGCTGTATATTTTCCTCAGAAAACAGAGAAATCTGTTTTGGTCCTTCTCATACTGAGCTCTACATCCTCAATAGTAAGGTTATTCTCCTGACAATAATCCTTCACATATAAACACTAACTCTTTTCTCATTATCTTCTGACAGTTTTTCTTTTCTTCTTTTCAACCCAGCTGATGAGCCACACCATCCTAAGGTAGTTGGAGAGCACATAGTCCCCAGTACATAGACCCTTCAACCCCTTTCAGCAGAAAGTGGTTACATGAAGATGGAAACCTCCATTACCTTAGCATTCCATAAAGAGTTATGGAAATGTATTTCTCTCAGTGGGAAATAAGGCAGGAGATTAGTGTGTAGCAAACTGGCTGGAAAAGTGGGCATGGTCTGTCAATCACAAACTTCCAGGACAGATTTGCAAACAGTTCCAAAAGCCTTATACCTGAGACCAATTAGAAAACATTATTTTCAACTTTTCTTGCAAGAATTGAAGCAGGTGTTTATTGGATGGCCTAGACCTGATGTCAGCCTGTGGAGTAGGAAATGCAAAACCCTATGGCCAAAGAACTGGTTACCACTGTTTTCAGTGGCCAATTTTGCATTGAGCATGTTGTATTTTCTTATCTTTAAGTGGTCCACACTCACTCTACAGAGCATGTTTTGTTTCTTTTCCTACATGTATTTTTAATTTAATTTAATTTATTTATTTATTTATTTATTGTACTTTTGAGACAGGGTCTTGCTATGCAGTTCAACTGGGCCTTGGGCTTACTTTGTAGCCCAGGCTGGTCTCAAACTTGCAATGATCCTCCTCCTGCCTCAGCCTCCCA
>RJWT010008243.1:0-26538 GCA_004365215.1 Cuniculus paca | reverse complement strand
AATTATTTTTACATTTTTTTTCCAAAAGGGTAAAATAAAACAGCATAAGCAGAAAAACATAAAACGCAAGAATTGTTTTATGGAGCCCTGGCTGAGGTTTCTGAACTTGAACATTATGTGCAGAGAAACATTAGATGCAGTAACTATGTAATGATGTCTCACTGTATAACTACTATCTTTCTTATTGTCACTTCTTTTTCCCGATGATGACTGCAGGGATTAACCCCTTCTCCTCTGCTCTCAGAGGGCTTCCTGGACTGTCTGTGTGCCTTAGACACCCACAGGCCTCAGATTTTACGAAGCCTAAGGACAGCCTTCGGACAGACCCTTGTCTCTTCTAACTTTATCAGTTATGTCTTGGTTTCTCAAAATATCAGGAACTGGAGGGACAGTTTCACAACAGCCAATTAAAAGCAGATGTCAGGGAATGCAATTTGTGGGCGTATATTTAGACACAGATGAATTTAAAATGGAATGAAATAAATGAGCTGCGCATGGTTCACGCGCCCCCCCTAATGTCAACACTCCTTGAAATCAACCATGTTTCCCAGAAGTGGCTCAGCAGCAGGAGGGAGGTGTCTGAAGGGACCAAGTCAAGAAACACAGGCTGTGATTTCACTGTCACCCTCTGAAGCTGTGGGACATGAATAGCATTGACGGTACCCAGGCAGGTGCAATCCTTAGGATAAGAGCTGTGGGTCAGGGGAGTTTGGGGAGAAGGATGCTCGGACAGCCAGGTGCTCAAAGGCCAGCAGTACATCCCATAGGTTCAACAGAGGAGGGCTGTGTTTCCTGAACACCACAGGCACCCTGACTCTAGTGAGGGAGAAATGCCTGTCCTTGAGAAGCCCGTTCAGCTTGCAGACAAACAGCGCCAACAGGAGGTCTGCACACACAGAGGTCTCCCAGCTGCACCAACTGTGGGGGCAGCACTGGGACCCCGCAGCCTCAGGGAACTTGTGCCGCCTGGTGACGTGCTTGGGAAACATGAGCTGGTAGTCGTGTGCGTGTGCGTGTGCGTGTGCGTAAATGCTCTCCTAAATGTATGGTGTTAATAACTAATGTACATAATTTTTGTTCCCTTAAAATTTAGTTACTGGATTTTCTGTCTATATCTTTACATTTATGCATTTATAGAGATCTTTTATGTATTATGTACACATACATGTACATCTACCTGTACACATAAACTCAGCTTTCATGTACTTAGATATACACACATATAAAGATGGGTGTATACTCATATGTGTGTATCATAGTTCCATAAAATTTGTCAAGTTTAACCCACAGTTTTGTTATGTTTCTTCCTCAGTGTTTGCAAACTCTTTGCATCAGTACTCATGGCCATGTCGGGGAGGATGTCATAAATTACACGCACATAATTGCATGGCACTTAGAAGCAATATTGCTGGGAGAAAGTAGTATGAGATGTACAGTAGAGAGCATGCTGTGGCCAAAAGAAATAAGTAAGGGATAGAATTAAAGTGATTAAGGTCTTACATACACATTCATGGCCAATACTGCTACAAACTGGAAAAAAGCAACAATTCTATTCACCAGAAATTTCTCCTAAGGATACACGGCATGCTTCCGTTTGAATAGGAAAGCAATTATGCCTTTAATACACTATGCTCTACTCATCTCATCATCCCAGGATAATGAGTCAATAGAAAAAAATATAATATTCGGCAGTGGAGCTTAGCATTCATTGTAAATTATCACTGCACTCGCTGAGTGTATGTACCTGACCCTGAAAACCTCTGAAGCCAGCATTCCTTGCCCCAAGACCAGTGTGGGACATTCTTCCCTCTTAGCGTTATTTTCTGTTATTCCTGTGCCTAAAGTCTGTGATTTCTGTATTGCTGAGAGGCACAAAGAAGACAACTGATGACATCAAAAATATCTGGGTAGCTTCTGCCTCTAAACACAAGTATAGAAAGTCCAAGGGCTGAGATGATTTCACTACAGCAGATTCACCCCTAACTGCAGCCAATTAGAGATCATGATCTGTGCACTTGTTATATTGTTTCATGAACAATCACAGATCTCACCAATGATGGGACAGGCATCACCAGCAGTTACTGGCAGGTGGAGGTGAGTGAGAGATGAGGCTACGGACGAGGGGAAGGAAAAGCTGGAGTCCATGCTGCTCATTGCAGAGGTTCCTAGTACTAACACCCAGACAGCAGCCAGCCCCACGTCTGTGTGCAGGAGCGCTGCGAGACTCACAGGGGCCAAGAGGAAATGGGAGCAAAGGTTAAACAATTGGATGTCAGAGCCCTTGGGTCTTCGAACTCCCCAGCCACAAAATCTGGCAAGAGAAGCCAGGCATCAGCCAGGCCAGCTGCGGGAAACTGGGTAGGTCACTTTCTCTGAGGATTTTAGCTTTCATCTCATATGCAACACCAAACCAGTGTCCAGATAACATTTCTATATGAAGCCAGGGCCTATGAACTACTTACATTTTGGGCGATAATTTGTGCCTGTTTTTGCATTGTTTTAGTTTTTAATACTGGAGAGTGAAACCAGGGCCTGGCACATTTTAAGCACACTCTCTACCACTGACCTATCCCCAGCCCCAGTAACTTGAATTTTCATATGAACTCAAATGCTACCCTGAAATGCAAGTGCAAAGACAAGACTTCAAGTCTGAGAGGAAGTCTCTATTTGCATGAGTCTGACAATGCTTTGTAACAAAAACCCTCACAGCATGTTGTTCGTTCCAGTGAAGGGTAATGTCCAAATGTTAAGAAACAAGACTACTCAGAACATTGTAACAGAATGTTTAGGTAATTTTTAAAAAAGATAAATGAAAAAAATCAATTGTGTTATTGGTATTTTAGCCCAGTGACTCGAAAAAGCTGTTCAAGGAGATGCAAGGACTCAGCCTAAGCACTGGCATATGCTGCTGGGGGTGTGCATCAGCAAATTTCTGTTTTGCTTCACACAAGGCAAAACCAAGTATGAGTGCTCTTTTTCTTTAAATCTGTGAGCATGCGGTATCCAAAATAGGAAAATAGGGGAGAATTGAAGGGAGGAATGCCACTCCTTGCATGGTCAATGTTTTAGTTGACAATTATTTTACACGCACTTTCCAGCTTTGCAAAAAATAAAACCAATGAACCTATCTTATATTTTTAAAGAACCAAGTGAACATAGCATGTACTTATTCAATTGAATACAATTTCTCAGGTCCAAGCTCCAAAAGGGCCAGCTGGTCAGGCAGCAATTTGATCATGTGCTCCTCTATCAAAACCATGTGCGAGAGCCGGACAGTAGAGAAACTTAACAGACCCTACCAACGACGAAAGTGTCTTCAAGCACGGCAACAGGAAAGTACTATTCATATTCGGTGTAAGTTAAAACTGTACACACTATGATGTTTGCTGTTTTATGACATGACATATTGGCTACGGCTTTTTACTTACTGTGCTAATAGGATATGCAAGAGTCACAAATTGCTGAATTTCCTAGTGACTCAGGCATAGAGAACATGAGCGCGTCCTATTTACTCTACAGTCAGGAGCTCCAAGGATTTGCAGCTGTAGAAAGATACTGATGGTATTTTAGCAATTTTCCTTTAAAAGTCATCAAAATGCACTTACTACATAAGGTGGAACAATGGGAGTACTTGTGATTGATACATTTCTAAGATAGCATTGATTAAAAAAATGCAGCATTTCTGTCCTGGATATAACATATAGACACTTAAACAATTATTAAAATCAGCCTTCTCGTGATTTTCATTATGCTGTCAAGAAAACATTAGTAAATTTCTTTAAATTATATATATAGCCAATACATTCATTTGTCTAGTCGTATGATTCAAGAGAAAAATACACAGTACAAAGTACACTACAGGTTTCTCAAATTATATTAAATAAAACGTTTTCTTTCTAAGCAGATAACGTTCAGAAATAAGTTAAGAAAATAATAAGTAGTCAAAGACTCAACGCAAAGCTCAGACCCCACACAGTCGTGTGGCTGAGTGTTTGAAACCACACCCCGGGGAGGTATGTAGGCACTGAAACAGATACTGGGGACTTCCTGGGAAGACAACATGATTGTACCTAAACAAGACACTGGTATTATTTCAAACAGCTACCCCGACAAGAAATTGCATTTAAATTCACCATAAGTGGTTAAAATACAAGCGTAACCTGTTTGAAATTTGGAAGAAAAAAAAATCCAGCAGCTTCTCCTAGGCTCCCTTGGGCTTGCAGTATATTGGCGAGAGAGGCATTGACCGCAGAGCGCCGTAACCTGGAGAAACCCACCCCGACTTCGCCCCTGTTCTCCGCTCTCAGTCCCGGCTCCAGGGTGGAGTCTGCGCCGGTCATGCTGGGGGACACACTGCCATCTAGTGGCCGCGGCCGGCTCCGCCCCAGCGTGGCGCTCTGCAGACGCCTTAGGGAAGGGGCCTGCGCCAGGCTCGGGCGCTGGGGAGGGGGGGTTGGCTGCGGAGCGCAGCCTGGAGGGCGCCCGCGGGGCCCCAGGCAGCCCAGTCCTTGAGGGTCTTGGGACCTCCAGGCACCAGCCCAAAGCTTTGAGGGTCTGAATGCCAGAGTGAAGAGAAAGTTAGGGGGTACTCAAAGACACAGTATTTGGGGGGAAAATTAAGCAAGAATTAGACATGTGGAAGTTGCTTATGCAAAGCAGTCACCAAACATGCTTGGGATCTATAAAAATGATTTAGAAACCAACATATCAGGTAACAAACTTTCCTGATTTAACCACACATCTACACTGATTTACTTTTCTTTACATGTGTATAATATACTACGGTATACGGAAAGTCTTTGTGTGTGTTTGTGTGTGTCTGTATGTGTACAGAGTTATCAGTTATAATTTACAGACTTTCTTAATAGTTTAAAATACATGATCTTTCAGGGATGGCGGCACACGCCTGTAATCCCAGCACTTGTTAGGCTGAGGCAGGAGGATCACAGTGAGTTTGAGTCTTGCCTGGGCTACATAGCGAGACTCCTGTTTCAAACAAACAACCCCAAAAATCCATGATCATAAGGCCTATATACTATTTGAAAAAACACTCCAATTGTGCAGATTACAATAAAATTCTCAGCCCTGCACATGGTTATACATATTTGTGCTCATCTTTCCATTTTCAAATTCATGAACTTACTTGAGGGTCACCCTAGATTGATAGAGGGGCTTTAAACAGTGTATTATTATTTTAATGTTTTAAGATTTCATAGGAATTTTCAGTGGAGTTAACGTTTTGACATCAGATATCTTGCTTAGTGTACACATACACACAATCAAGATATAATTATTCATAAGTATTTATGGTGTTCACATGAACAGCAAGTAAACCATAAGCCAAAAAACAAAGCAAAAAATCGTAGCCATCTATCTATAGTGATTATTTTAAATATCTTTAAAAATGTAAGTGATTCTTCTTCCTTTATACTTACGTGTATCCTGTCTGAGGGGAAATGGAGCTAGTTTTCCAATGCGATTCATCAGTAAGCTTCTCTACGTGGCAGGATTTTTCGTGATGGCAGTAGGGAAGGCTGAGCCCTTTCTCCACCAACATATCCCACTGATGCTAAGTCACAGTTTCGAGGTTTTCCTCTGGGGCCTAGAAGGTTAGCACCATTTCTAGAGCTCCTTGCTTCCACCAGGACCACCGAGTACTGGGCCCATCTTCCTGGGTCGTGTGCTGTTGTAATGGTGACATTTTAATAGACAACTTGTATTCTTTTCTTTATTTTCTAAAAATAGTTGCACAAATAAGAGTCATGGCACCCCTCCCCTTCTTTTGGCTTTTTGTGACAGGGTCTTGCTATGTAGTTCAGGCTGGGCTTGAACTCACCGTGGAACCCAGACTGGACTTGAACTCATGGTGATCCTCCTGCCTCAGCCTCCTGAGTGCTGGGATTACAGGGTCCCCATTATTTAAAAAAAGGTGTCTACTTTGCTTTGATTGCTCCTCTCTGCGAAGCATGGGTTTCTGAGGTTCCAAAGTCCACCCTTGGGATACTCTTTGGTATATATTGTACTACTGACAAACCCAAGGAGGGGGCAGTTTGTAGTAGACGGTGACACAAACGCGTAGTAGGGAAAATGTGTCTGTTGGGAAGGACCACACTTCCTACCTCCTTGAAGTGGTTTCCTTAGGGTTAAATATATTTAGCCATGTATCTACTGAGCATTCAAACAGCGATCAGCCCTTTCCTAAGAAAAGCGAAAATTCGTTTTTGTTTATTGACAATGAAATTTTAAATATATCATTAGTTACTAAAGAAATCAAATATACATATGCTTATTAAAAGGCTGTATGATACCCAAGTACTAACGTGAGACAATACTTATTTAATTAGCATTATTTTTCCAAATTTTTCATATTTTCTCCTCTTACTTCCTTTAAAAGACAGGTGAGGCCACTCATAATTCCAAGTAGCTCCGTGAAACTTGCTTAGCATCAGATTTTCATCAAAATTTCATTTGTGATTGTAAAAGTCCACAGCAGAAATATCAGAGAAGCAAAATCAGATGAAGATCAGAGAGTTGTTGAAAAAGGGATCATTGCTTGAGATTTGTGATCAT
Organism: Cuniculus paca; assembly: GCA_004365215.1. NCBI lineage: Eukaryota > Metazoa > Chordata > Mammalia > Rodentia > Cuniculidae > Cuniculus > Cuniculus paca. Next base: position 19,968 of record RJWT010008243.1, on the reverse strand, counting down.
TAAACTATTTTCTAATAAATGGAAAGGGCTTCATATTCCCTATTTCAATCAATTTAAATGCTGATTCTGTCTTAACTACTCTACATCAAAGGATGTTCTATACCTGCACACAATTGGCCACATTCCGATTCTCTTAACAACAACAATAAAAACGACAGCCAGTTTCAAACTGGGCAGCTTGAGCAACACCGAGGGGCTTTCATCAGAACAATGCAACGAGCCACAAGACTGTCAGGGACAGAGGCTGAGCCAAGGCACAGGAGGACCGCGTTGGAAGTCTCTCCTGGGGTAAAATGGAGGTTGCTTCCCAGGCCCCGGGCTCCCAGCCACCATGCAGGGCTGACTGCAGAAAACCTGGGTCCTGCAGGCTTTCTGTGTGGGCACTTCGTTCCAACACAAGGAAACGGCAGGGGCACAGAACCCAGACAGCTGATTGCTATGCACCACGCTGCCAGACTCAAAAATATAACCTACGGGAATGGCAGAGCCCTTGGTATCGTCAAATTATTATGTTGAAACAGAGCTGTGTGAATTCTAAAAACTTGGCTAGCACTCAGCTCAGTTGCTAACTGTGGACAGAACACAACCCAGACAGGCCATTAAAAACACATAAATGTAATGATTTTGGTACTCATCTTGCATGCTTAGTTAAGAGTAAAAATTCAGCAGACTTCTCAGCTACAGAAACTCACTGCTGCATATCTTGATGGCAGAATAAATGCATGCCCTTAGTCTTGTGTGTATTGCCCAAGAAGAAGAAAATTAAAATCCCAATTTTCCTCCCATCAGATTTAGAGTATGTATCATCAGGGTTTGTGATGTGAGGGGGTGTTTTGTTTTGTTTTGTTTGTTTTTTAATCTTTCAAAGAATTTAGATACACACAGTAGAAGACCAGCTTAGTGGCAGCCCGTGGACTCTGAAAGTGATGGGCAGGATTCCCTGGGGGAGCAGCTGGTCTTCTCTGGACCTCTCTTTTGGTTGTAAAATACGCTCTCAGGGGTATCCCTACTTAAGAACAAGAAGCATGTTTGAAAAGAACCTTGTCATACTTCTGGTGCGGGCAGGATCTCTGTCACTCGCAACTGGTTTAATTTTCATGTTGTCCTTGTGGAAGGAAACACTGCTTCTGGGCTCTTCCTTATCTGGGTTACCTTTGAGGCAGCAGGAGTAGAGAAGGTGGTGGGAAACCCTGCTCTTGGATGCTCAGGACAGTTCAAGCTCTAAACTAGGAATAGGCAGACTTCCTCTGTGAGAGTAAGTTAGGCTGGGCAGGTCTCAGAGTTTCTGTCCCTGCTGCTGAACTCTGTTTGATGGAGCTCAAAAGCAGCCCTTGCCTACAGGTCTTAGTGAAGCCCTTATCACTTATTTCCAGTGAAGAAGTCAGCTTTATCTTGGAGGCGTGGTTTGCAATCCCTGCTCACAGTAACCAGTTCCAATTTGCCAGACCATGAGTCAGTTGAAGGGTCTTAAGTTTTGCTTTGGAAAATACAGTCCCATAATTTCAGAACAAATGGTCTCCCAAACATGCTCATTTTTGCAATTTTTAGTATAAATAAAACTTCAGTATCTTACATTTCCTCACCTGGAGATAAAGAAAACATTTCATACCTTTTTAAATATAGAAGTGAAAATTCTCTTAAAAATATTTAAAACATACGTGGTTTCCATTGATCATGCTCACTGTTTCTACATGTGTGTGTAGATGTGTTTTATACAGAAAAAATTTTCTTAAGTTGGATGATGGTATTTGATTTAGGGCTTGTAATAACAGCAAATAGAATAATTATTATTGGGGCAGTTTCTAATTTTGACTATTCTAACAAAGAACTTGAAGATAAATACTCATGGAAGCATCTATAACACTGAATTTTTCAATATCTATTTAATCAAATACTTTACCTAAGAAAAACAAGTGTAATTACAATGATTTCATTTTTAAAGACTCCCTGGGGTAAGTAAGTGCTTTGCCCAGTGGTTTTGGTTAGCTGGCATTTGCTTCAAATTTTGGTCATGAGTTGACAGCAAAGTCACGTGACAGATGATCTCAACGCATTATGTGGCGATTACTGTGTTTTCCAGTGATTTTGAATGGAAAATGACGTGGATGAAAGAATGAGAAGCAGAGGGTGCGATGGTGTTCGCAGAGGTTCCCCTGGAAAGGCTCAGAAGCCCCAAAGCTGTTGAAGAAACCTCTACCCATAGCAGGCTGACTCCAAACTCACAAAATGCAAGGATTCCATTTTAGAGACATTTCTGCACTTGTCTTTAAAATCGAAGGCATGTCTGAACTACTACATTTATTAGACAACTTCCAGTGCAAATGCTCAAGACACAAATCTGTTAATGCTGCTAGCACAGGTCCAGAACAGAATGCACAACTCCTGCCGGCTCTCCTGGGACCATCATCTTCATCAGCTTCTCTTCTGTCTCCCTTCCTTTTTCTTTTCAGCCTTTCCTTTAGTTCTTTCTGGAAATTTGACTAGGGATTCTATCAGCCCCTTACTAAACCTGACTAAATAATTCTGTTTAATTTCGAATATCATCAGAGGCAGTAAGTAACCACTGAAAGTTGTGTCCAAAGAAAGCGGTACAAGAAAAGTAGGTCCAGAGCACTCCATGTAAAAACCATCTTCTCCTTCAGTTCCTGTGGGCTAGTGACCTATGCTGCACCCACTCATCCATACACAAATAGGAACTTTTTAAAGACAAAGGAATTTGCTGTTCTTTTCTGCGTCTCATTTTATCTTTTAGTTGGAGTATATAGTAATAGCTCCCTAACCATAAGACTAGTGAAATAAAAAAGCAAATAAATAAAATGTTTTTCGGGGTCAGCTATTTTTCTCATTTTAGTACACACACTACTGTACATTTGGTGGTACTTACTTAATGCTTCTAATTAAGTGAAATGCTTTTGCTAATTCTGAATCTTCATTTACTGTAATTGTGGACCTAAACACTCCCAGTAGGATCCCTTCTGAGGCGGTTTTAAATTCACTGTGATTGCACACATGGTGAGTGCAGGAGGGGTCCTGTAATTCTCCAGCCATGTGGGTGCACCGCAGAAGCTGATGTGTTTCAGCCCCCACTCGCCCTGTCTGTCTCCCTCCCTTCCTCCCTTTGTGTCTCTATCTTTTTCTCTCTTCTCTCTGTCTCCGCACTCCTTTTCTCTCTCTTGAGACATAAAATAAACCCTCTTCTTCCGCACTAAATAGTAAATAATTACGTTCTAGTCCCTATCTTCTGACGCCGCTATGCAAGCATCACCGTGAAGGTTCCCCAGTCCGCTGGCCTTGGTGTCTTCAATGCCTGGAGTAGAGGAAAATGAACTTTCTGACATTCCTGAGCTCTGCACCTCCAGGTGGGAAGTGCTTTCTCTTTCCAAGGCATCTTGGGGGAGTTCCTCTCTTTCCTCCACTCACATGTGATGGTCGTTTGTTCATGTTCTTGTATCCTAGGACTTTTTACTCTTAGAAAAATCTTGTACAGTTAACTCCTAGGTTCCATTTGACAATTTTCTCTAGCTTAGAAAATCTAAATGTCTAGAAGGCAAGAAAATTCCCTACCAAAGCACAGTCCCGCATGAGAGCAAACGCCACGGAGTGCCGGAAAGACTGTTCTCAGAGCCATGGGAGAGACGCCTTCTGGGAGCCCCTTCCGGGTGCAGTGAGGCAAGGTTGGGATGGAGTTTGCCACGAAACTCAGGAAATAGCAACAAAGCCAGTGGTGGTTTCCGCCCGTGGGGATGAGGGACAGCGCCACAGAAGCTGGGGCTTTGAGGGGGCACAGACCAGTGCAGGGAAGGCAGCGCAGAGCAGCAGCTCCACCCAGGAGTCCACGCTCTATCTGACTTAACCTAGCAAATAGAACACGTGGTGGGGGGGAGTCTAAATAAATGATTATTTCTTGCTGGCAATAGTATAGGTCGTTTCTATTTTCTCTGTTTTAATTCTCATAGTGCATATTTTCTACAACGAATGAATTAATTTTATGAACTTCATAAGAAAAAGTGAAAAGGGAATAGACCATCCAGAATCTGATCTCATTTTACATAAACACTGTATACATGAATTAGTATTGCAAATCAATGGGAGAAGGAATCATAGTTCAATAGCTATTTCTGATACAATTCATTACATTCTGGGGAGAAAAGGTAATGTAAAATCCTTACCTCATAGTATTCTCTAAAATAATGTCCATGAAGATTAAAGATTAAAGGCAAAAATGATACTACACAGTAAAAGAAGAAAATATTTGGTGGACAGGTAAATAGGGAAACCCATTTTAAATGCTCAAGCAATGTAGAAAAGACTACAAATGCAAGAACATATAAAGACAGTCGATTTTAAAACTTGTTGGAAGGCCTATAAGTAAAATGTAAAGTTTACAAGTAAAATAGGTGCACTTTTAATCTATAGGTAGGTCGCTGTTTACGTAGTTTTTAAAAGCCACTGAGAGTCATTAAGATAAGAATGGCAAAATGCAAAAAGGGACATTAACAACCAATGCAAAGCATGTAACACAGTCATCTATGTACATAGGTTAAAAGCCTCAATCTGATAAGTAAATGGCAATGACTGTAATATATCACCTTTACAGACCAATGAATAAAGAAATTTAAACAATTTTAATCCTGGTGTTGACCAGGTTGTTAAGTAGATGCACTATCATCTTGAGATTATGTGAGGGGGGATTACATGTTCAAAATTTCAGGGATGCTTGGGACTATGCCCTAAACCCTTGTGATGTGTTGTCTCTGAGGAACAACTCATTTAAATGTTGCAAAAATGTCCATGAGGAATTTTAATCACAGTGTATCCACAACAGAAAAAGTCAGAGATGAGCTCTGCAGTAGCTGGAAGTATGATGAATTCAATGGCAACATGTCTTGCCGGTGGAATATTATGCAGCTATTAAAATGCATACTCTGCATGAATAGTTAGAGAAATGTCACTGTTGTGTTATATGAATCTGAATTTTGTAGGAAAGAAATTATAGTCCTGCAAAAATGAATAAATACAGCAATATTTTAATGTGAAGCTCTCTCTGGATGGTGGACCACGTGCCTATTCCTTTGTTCTAAATATTTTTCTTGATTTCTAAATATAAGGGCATAATCAACATCAAGGAGACATATGTTTGCCAAAATGTGAGACTGCTATCCAGTGAAGCTGTCCTGAAGGTGGGCAGTGGCATGGACACAGTCATGTGCTTTGCACTGCTGCAAGCCAGCATTGCATATTCATAACCAGATTCATTAGGGTTACATTAATAATCTCCAGTTGATAAAGACTCAGAGTCCTAAGGGTGATGGCATTCAGAAAGACTAAGGCTTCTTTACTAAATTCTTAAATTCTATAAGTAAGAACCTGCCCCTCAGTGGGAGAGCTAACTCAGGAAATTGAAAAATGCCAAATACAGTGACCATTTGCAGAGATTAGTGGAAAATACATGAAAGACCAAGACAGAGTCAGATTCTCAGCTGGGCTAAATCTTGGGGCTACATTATGACCTCAATGTATACTTAAGACTGAATACAGTCAAGTTTACCCAGCCCAATTTCTTATAATACACATAGCTGTGGTTTTCATTAGTGAGTTAGGGTGGGTGAATTTATTCCCATGGGTTCTGTTATCACTGTCAGAGTATGAGGTATTTTCTCAACAGTATGTAGAGTAAAGTAGGAGAAAGGAAAGGTAAGATGTGACCTCATCTCAAGAAGTCACTTAGGCACATGTGGACTGACAGTAAAATTGTGACTGCTTTTTAAAAAGTGGAGGTATTTAAGTGAAAAAGTGAATATTTGCAATTATTAACTATATCAGAATAAATTTCAAATTTTATTTTTTTCTGCTAACTTACAACGTCTAAAGATGCAATAAGAAAGGTAATGACCACATTGACCAATAATAACAACATAATAACTAACATTATTCTATGCTTATTTTGCACTAGGAAGTGTTCCCCAAAACACAGCATTTTAAAAATTACTCCATTCAGGATGGCTATGTGAGATGAGTACTATTACTTTCCCCTCTTTTAAAATACACACACCAAATTTTAGATTAAATAATTTGGCTCAAGTTACATTCATGGACAATTTGGGACCTATAGAAGTTGGCTTTTGGGATAAATGTAAAGCAGGACTTCCACTTGAAAATGATTTCAGTAAGCTACATCAGCAAATCTGAACTCTCTATAGTTACGGCAAAGACACATCAGTTCACGCACTACCCTGCTCAGCCTGTCTTCTCTCATTTGAATACGTCTGTTCCTGTGAGATGTGGGCCAGGTGCCAGGCTAGGCCTGATGGCATTTAGACGAGTCCATGAAGGTCTGACGCACAGGTTTCCTGGGTGTTTGAGGGATGGAAAGATAAAGTGCTGGAATTAAGAGGGACTAAGCTATACAAAGGAGCTGTTATATATTCTGTCCCTGGAGTTCCTTTTGGAATTCTTTGTACATCAGTGACTTTACCCCTTTATCTGTGGTTATGTTGGAAAGATTTCCTTCTAGTTTGTCACTTGTTTTTGACAAAAAAAAAAAAATCTCAAAACCTAATGCCATTTTCACCATCCAAATGTTTTATCCCTATTGCTGTTTTCCTCTCTTCTTAGTCAAATATATTAATATTTCCATTTATTGCATCTACACTGTGATATACACTTAGAAAATCTTTGCTTAAACTAAAGCACTAAAGAAATTCACTCTCGCTTTGTTCTACTTTTATGGTGCTTTTTATATTTAAATTCTAATCCATTTAAAGTTTATTTGTGTGTATAATGGAGAGTATTGATCTCAATTCATCTCTTTGTGATTAACTATCCACTTGGCCAAGAAACATTTATTCGGGTGTGGTGGTGCACACCTGTAATCCTAGCACTCAGGAGGCTGAGGCAGGAGGATCATTGTGGATTCAACACCACTCTGAGCTACAAAGTGAGCTCAAGGCCAGCCTGAACTGCATAGTGAGATCCTGTCTCAAAAAAGGCAAAAAAAGAAAAGAAAAAAAAAAGAGGAAGAAGAAAATAAATTCAACAAAGCATATTTGCTCTAATTTTTTGAGATTCTATCTTATTACATGCTGAATTCAGTATGTACTTGGGCCTGTGTGTATGTCTTCTATTCCCCTTTTGTCTGTTCACCCATGGGTCCATAACTGGCAGAACTGGTCTCTCATAATCAGTAATTGCTTTCCTTTCTTTATTTCTTTTATGTTTATGTTTTCCACACAAATATTTATATGAACTTGTGCAGCTTCTGAAGACAGCACATTAGCATCTTTGTTAGAATTTTGCTGTCAGTCCTATCTTGATTGTATAGAGTTCTTCACATATACTCATATCATCTATAAATAGACATTATTTTAATTCTGCTTTTTTGATTTGTACATGTCAAGTTGATTTCTCTCATTAAATCGTATTGTTTCTAGTAATACCTCCAGTACTATTTTACATAGTAGAGGGACCATTTTTACACTTTTCTTGCTCCAAATTTTGTTTCTGGTATGGCCCTATTAAGTAAGATGTCAAGGGCTGTATTCAGGAAGATCCATCAATTCTTAATTCTTTGAGTGTTGTATTAAATCAGGAGACATTGAATCAAATTTGATAAAAGCTTTTCGGTGTCTAAAATTATAAGTGCAGAGTTTTCCAGTTAGGTCTATTAATATGATGCCGCACTATATTAAAAAATTTTCCTAATACTGAGTATGGCATTTCAGAAATGAGTCCCACCTAGACATGTTGCATTTTTCTTATCAGCTTTAGATGATATTGTTATACCATCTTCACTAAACATCTGTGAAGCTTTTCTTTATATTTGTACAATGAGTTCATTTTTGTGCCATATAATTATCTGACCTTATGAAGTTCAGAACAATTTTCCTATGGAACTATCTGGGTGTTTTTATCTAATTTCATATAAAATTGTTCTATTTGAGATTTCTGTTGCTAATGATCAATTTCAGTGAACTGGTTTCTTTCAGAAAATTACCCGTTTCATCTACCCATTTAAATTTACCTGCAAGATTGATTTTTCAAAGAATCCTGTTTTTTTTACTTCCTTTCCCTTTTAATGTTTTAGTAAATAAACTTGTAGTTTATACATTGTTTTATTATTTAATTAGCATACTAATTGCATGGTTTCTAATTTCAATAAAACTGAATTTAGATTTATAAAATGAATGGTTTTTGTATTTTCTGTTTCATTAATTTCTTCTTTTATTTTTTGTTTTCATAGATTTACTTTAGTTTTCTATTTTTCTTAACTTTTGAGTTGTAAATTTAATTCATTGACTTAGATTCTTTTATTTACATTGATATACATTTATGCTATGATTTTTCCCATAAAAGTTGTTTTAAATATTCCACATAGAATTGGACTTTTTGTTTTTTCAATATTTATTTTTTATAAGTTCTGTATAATGGTTTGTATTTCTCCCTTTACTCAGGAGTTACTTTAAGAGGTCAGAGGGTTCTTTTAAAATTTTTCCAGGTGGAAGGCAGTTTTTAAGTTTTGACATTATTTTTACTGCATTATGAGTATTATCTGTAACATTTCTTTGTGTAACCTAATTTTTTTTTGTAATTCAATTTTTGTTCCTGTGATCTGCCTTCTATTAGGAATAGTGCTAAAATCTTCATAGTGATTTTCTCCTTGGATCTCCTTTGTTTTTTTCATTAAAAAAGGGGTTACTGTATTACTTGGTGCATCCAACTTCTTGTTTTTAATATTTAATGAGAACTGTATCTTTTAGCATTAAAAGATCTCCTTGCCACAATAGTGTGTTTTGGTTTGGATTTTACATTAGCCATTATAAAAATTCATCATCGTCATTCTTACTGTTTCCATTTAACTGGTATACTTCCACAGAGCATTCTATCCCTAGTTGTCTGAATGAACTGGTTACAGATGTGTGAATGTACAACCATATATAGGTATAACATATGCTCACAGGTGCATATACTCATACACACAGACATGCCCAAATTCATTTGTGAGATTCCTTGTTAGCTAGAATGAAAGTGATTATCTTTTAATAGATAAGAGAAATTCATTTACATTTATTGATATGATGGGTATGATATGATATTTTGCCTCAAATTTCATGATATCTACTTTAAAATTTTTTGCATTTTACACTAATTTCACGATATTTGTTCTTTATGTGAAATGATTACTTTTTCTTTGTGCTTCTCATTTATTTTGGAATTTAGAAAATCTGAACTGTCATTTGCTTATCATTTTACTTTTGCCATCTTTAAAGCTTCATTCCCTGTTTTCTTTTTTAATCTTTTAGAAATAAGCCTAACCTGTAGGTTTTAATGGCATCCTTTGACTCTGAGGTATTTCCTAGAATCCGTCCATGAACTTATTTTCCTTTCTTTTCTTTCTCTCTTTTGGATTTTCAGCTGTTCTTTATTATGCATTGTCAGAGCGCCACCTACTCAGATAGCATTCTTCCGCCCCATCCTCACTTTGGATTAGTACTGTTTTACAGATGATATATTAGATTCTTGCAGCAAAATTTCCCTGATGTTTCTGGCATTATCTCCTGCATGGATAGAAGTTGGCCTTGGATATTACTGAAGAAGGGGTGGGTTTGGCAATGGCCCCTAGGCTTTGCGTGTCTAAAACTCTTCTACAACATCTGTAGTTAAATGACAATTCGACTGATCATAAATCTTTGGCCCACCTATTTCCTTTTTCTTGATTTTCCTGAAAGTGTTGCATTATTATAATTATTGTTGTTGTTGTTGTTTTGTTTGCAGCTTACTTTTGAAAAGTCTAATATCAATTTATTCTCTAAAGGTATTTGACTTTTCTGTCTTTAAACTCTATGGTATTTTCATTTTTAAAATCTTAGCGTTTTAACGGGAAGTATGCCTAAGACCATCCTGTGTCCCCCATGCAGGACCAATCAGCTCTCTCAGTGTGCAGCTGCCCCTCCTCTTCAGAGCATCTCCTTCAGCTGCCACACAGGCTACTTCCGCCCTACTGTTTGATTTACTTCTTCTGCACTTCCCAGTGCCTGTGTCGGCCATTTCCCCCAACTCACTTTTACCTCATCTTATTCTCTCGGATATTTTTCTGGCTTCACTAGCTCTCACTAAAATTTTATTTCAATTTACTCTTTCTGAAAGCCTTTGTCATTTATTCATCACCCCCAAGACACCTTTGTACTTCCTTTTAATTTCTTGGGTTCAATCAATAATTTTTCTTCTCTTATGTTACTCATTTAGTGCTTGTAATTTCTGAAGTTTTTAATTTGTGTTTTCTTAAAGCATGGATATTTAATTAAGTCTGGAGTACCTGGTTTACATTTTTTTTTGAAGGGAGGAAATTGGGGAAGGGAAATGTAGTCACTAAAGTATTCTGATTTTCATTTTCTGCCTTCTTCTGAGGCAGACTACTTTTATGTGTGCATTTTGTGGTCAAGGTTTGTGTTGACAGTGCCATCAGAGTCCTACATCAAGAAGTGCTTTCCTTAGTGTATAAAAGGTAGCCTGGGGAATGGTACAGAGATGAGCGGTTTCTGATTTGTGTTTCCTTTGGTCTTGTAGCACCTGGAATTCTTTCTAGCCCAGATTCTCTTCCTTTCGCTACTAAGGCTCAAGAAGCTCCTTTGTCATCACCCCCCTACACACACACACACACACACACACACACACGCATACACACAAGGTGCTGTCCAGGGAGACATCCTAACACTACTCCCTGTCCCTCTCTGTGCAGTTTAAATGTGCTAGGATCCTTTCTGGTAGCTTCTTTCTCTGGCTTTCTGGAGTGTTTTTGGGTCAACCTTTGGATTTTTATTCTCTTCTCTTGCTTCCAGGCAGCCCTTTGTTGGGTCCTAGTTCTGTGTTGCTTGCCATAGGGCTGAGGAAAGTGCTCTGGTCAGATGATGTCTGCAACAGGTGATGCGAGGACTCTGTTATGCATTCTGTCTGTGCCCTGAGCTCAACTTGTCTTTCTTCCATGTGCACAGCTGCCTGACAGGTACCTGTGGTAGCCACTGCTACCTTGGATGTGCTAACGTACCCAAAGATAAATTTCTAAATTTATATATGACCTTAAGACTTTTAATGGCACTCCTAGTCGTAGCTGCCATGGTAACATTTCTCTAAGGTGAAATTAAGAAAAACCAAGAAGGACAGTGTTTCTAGAAAGGTCATCTCACTTGACATTATAATTGCTAGAACATAAATTATGTAAAGATTTTGACAATCACAGTAGAATTGATGATTTAACAGAAATGGAGGCAAGAAAAATAAATTTGATAATGCAAATGCATAATACCTTGCAAATTATATACTTTTTAATCTTATTATTCTACCAAAGTTCTGCAGAGATCTGAGTATGTGTGCAGAAAATTAAATAAAGTCATCATTCATCTTGGGCCTCCTCTGAGTGTAATAACAATCATAGTTTTACTTTTTCTATTTCAATAAAGGTATATTTTCCAGTGTATGAGCATAGATCACGTTTATGCGGCATTTATAACTCTTAACTACGTAGACACATGAAGCCCTTTTTCTTGCTTGGGTTCCACCAATCAAGGGAAAGGAACTCCTCCTAATGACTACATAACTTAGTGCCCAAACCAGGGTAGCCCTGAGAACAAAAAGCGTGCAAGCTGCAGTTGTGAGAACTGGAACTCTGGGAACCCCTGACCAGCACTCTGGACTCGTCCTGTATCAGTTCGTCTTCCCTCTTTCTACATGTGAGTCCCATGACATTCTTATTTGCAAGATATTGGCCCAAGCTATTCCTTCTTCTTGGGATGACTATCTACTTTTCACCTGGACAGTCCCTATTACTGTCTATGGTCTCAGGTTACACAAGGCATCCTAAACTTACTCGCTCATGTTATTCTTTCATGATACCCATCTTATTTGCAAGCTTGTACATTTGTGTAGGTAGCAGTTCGATGCCTGCCTCATCTTCTAGATGGTGAGTTCATTGAGGACAGAATTTTACCTATTTTTCTCATCCCTGCTTCCCCTTCACTGGAACATGGTGACTCTTCAGTTCATAATCACAAGAGCAATGAGCTGAATGAAAAAATGAATGAATTCATGCTCCTCATCAGGTCTTAGGAAATCGTTCCTCAAAGAGTAATTTGATCTTTCTGAGATTCCCCATCTGCAATAGGAAGGTGATAATATCCACTTCAGCATTAATTAAAATAATTCAAAGGATGAGCAAGGCTGGCACACAGAGCTTGATAGAAGTTACATACAGTGGTACCTGCTCCATTTAAAACTGGGACAGTCTTACTTCACTGTGTATATTTCAGATCAACTTTGATTTGCGGTGGGAAGTGCACAATGACATCGCATTGTCAGTTTGTGGGCACAGAGACCAAACTCAGCCAATCAGGCCTGAAGCAAGAGTATCCAGTCCAGACACTGGGAGTCTCCACTGTTTTCTGAGCTCTGGCTCCAAGACCATGACATGCCCGCTTGGCACAGCTTGGCAGGACTCCTCTGACCCACAGTGAGCTTCGTGCAGGACCCCAGGCCTTCCCAGTTCAGGCTGCTGCGCCTGCTCTGCCCACACTCCCACTGAGCTGTACTCCCACAGAGCTGCCCCACCTTGACACCCATCCCCCGTCCAGCTGCTCCACCCTCTGGACACAGTGCTTCTGCCTGTGATGATGGCAGGGACTGACGCTGACTCAGGGAGCGGCCCCAAGCTCCAAATTCTTTCCTTTATTCGTTCATGGAGTTTTGCCAAATAATTCTAGTGCTTTCTGACTGCTTGCAGAAATAATTTGGGGGTGGCTCTAGGGTTAGGGAGACAAAAACTTCTCCCGGCTAAATTTTAGACAAGGGGTTTACCCCTAATTCCTCTTTTTCACTGGTGCTGAACTGGTCACTCTGTTCCGGAACACAGGTTGTTAATCTTCAATCATTTGTCACTTTGAAACAGAATCAATTATTTCATTCTTTAAAGTTTTTATGTGTTCGTTAGAATAACTATTCCTCCATAGCTTTTTGTTGCTCTTATTGTTGAATATTCATAAGATTCTGTCTGCTTACTGGATAATTATATTACATTAATATGGTATGAATAAATAAAAGCAGTAATTATGCTTTTATCCTGCTCTATTTTGCAATTTACAGTTTGCTTGTTTCAAGAATAAAAGGAAATTGCACACACTTGAAACAATATTATCTCATTTCTAAACAAGGAAGAACATAAGAATCCCTCCAGGGTGGCAGGTTGAAACAGATTCCTAGTTGAGACAAAGTCTCCATCTTGGTAACACTTTGCCTACTTTATTAGGAAACAAAACTAGGAACATTTTTAAGAAGTAAGCATCTCTTCATTAGAAGATAGTTTCCCTTGGTGCTCTGATTAATAGTGATAATAAAGGACTGAAACATTTTAAAGTGGTTGAAGCCAATTATATCCCAATTCCCACATCTAAAGTTTGTGCCATTCCTTTGAGAAAGGTCACTTTCTTCTGCTTCTGTTTAAGAAAAGCAGATTTCCCCTCAGGAGGACCTCGATACTGTATGTCTGGGAAGGACACAATATCTCTAAGATTAAGGTCAACTCCAGAATGCAGAATATGCATATGGAAGGGGCCAGAACAATTATTCACTGATGCTTTGGACCCAGAGAAGTTGTTTGTCATTAAATATTCATGGAGCAAATCTTTAAAATAGCTTAATTTTTTATTTAAACATTTAGATTGTTTTAGGTGAGAATATTATCAACATTAATATGATCAATGTGTTGAGTTTGAACACAGGAAAATTTAATCGAAGCTCTTTTATGTTTGGCTATGCTTTAAGTGTATACATTTTCAATATTTTTACAAATAAATGTAAATGAAATATGTTTTGTTTGAAGAATTTTATTTCTCTTTGAGAAAGATTATTAACTGTTTTTGTAAGTAACTTATTGTAAAGAAAATCAACAGGATAATTTTAGTCTAACAAGGTAGATAAGAAATTTCCCAGTTAAGGAAGAATGAAACTTCATCTTTCCATTGTTTCCTGTGTTATGTTCAATGTATGAAATTCTGATCGGCATATAGGAAAAAGATGATCTAATCATAAGCAAGATAGTATTTAGCCTCTGTACTCAAAGCAGAGTTAATAAGCGGCTCAATATCAATATGAGAGAGCATAACCGGTGGTATTTCCCGGCGGAAAATCTTGGGTTCAATGCTGTTTAAGCACTTTCATCAATTTCCTGAATGATAGGATGGAAAGCATGTTCATTAAGCGCACAGTGAGACCAGGCTGGGGGCCGCAGATAACACCGTGGAGAAGGGCGGCAGATTTAATCATGACCACGAAATCTGACTAAGTGGTGGGAGGAGGAGAGGGGCTCAACACACACACACGCACGCACACATGCGCACACGCACACACACACACACGCTGGCTGCCCTCCTAAGTCGGGAGCCCAGCCACCGGGAAGACGGCCCTGGTCTTTCGGCCCGGTGTCCGCTGCTTTCACTCGAGACGCGCAGAGGCCGGGAGACAGCCCTCAGGAGGTGCTCAGCCGTCCAGGCACCGGCAGGGGCTCCGAAGGTCACGCTGGCCTCTTCGTGTCCAAGGCTCTGGGGCAGGATCCGAAAATGATGGATTTGGAAATTGGAGGAAAAGAACTTCAAACACAGGATAAAACGATGGCACAAAATTCTTTTAAAAGTGATTAATATTTAAAAATTATACAGTTTGTGCTGTCATTGTCTGATTGTTGGATCATTTTTTATGCCTAGATCTCGGAACCTGAACAACTACTTCTAAGATAACAATATGGAATGTATTAACTAGTGATTTCTTACTCTTGTTGTTTTTTTTTAATTCTGTATTATTTCTATCCTTTTTTCTGTTTTGCTTTTTAAAATAAAAACAATTAAAATAAAAAATGACTGATACAGGAATCTACTAAGCTGAAAAAAAGAAAAGAAAAGATTGACATGGGATGTGTTGTTCAAAGCAAAGGGCACTGACATAATACTCCAACCATCACGGCTTTAAAAGCTGGCGTTGAATGTCTCGCTTTTGTCTCCTGGCTCTGCCTCGCCACTGCTGTCTTCCCCTTTTCCCTCGGAGGGGTGCAGGTCGGGTGCAGGTCTGGGGCCCCCACAGGCAGGTGGAGAGGCATTTCAGGTAATTTGCTTCCCCGGGAGGGGGGGCGGTAATCTTCAAGTCAGGAGATGCAACTGTCGTGATGGGCCCGCCTGGACTTTCACACTGTCCCTGCCACTTTCGGAAGAGGTGACGCACCGGAACTTAAGAAGCTGAAAGGGATTCAGCAGAGAGCTGCAGAAACGATTAAGGCCTCGGGAAATAGGAGCTGTGAAGGAAGATTAAAGGATCTGTGGTCACTTAGGTCTGCGCCGCGGCCCGGCCTAATAGCGTCCTCAGGACCTGAAGGGCCATCGTGTGGAGGGCGGCACCAGCTGCTGCCTCTCCACTGCGCCTGGGAGGGAGGCAGCGGGCTTAGCCTCGATGGGAGGGCGTGGGGCGGCGGGGAGCAGCGGGCAGGAGAGGCGGAGGGCCCGGCCCGCTGGAGAGCGCCCGCCCGGGGCAGGACACGGCCGGGCAGACCCCTGGCAATGGGGTCCACTGTGGCACCTCGCTCCGCCACTGCGTTCACCTCCTCGGAACCAGGAAGCTGTTTCCAAGGAAGAAAATGCTGAAACCACTCTGCCTCGAGTGCAGATGCTTTTCAGCTGATATAATCCGTGATTTACAATGAATAAATAAATCTGTTCCCCGTGTGTCTCTGTGGCCCAAGGGAAAGGAAGGAAGAACACAGGAAGGAGGTGACTTTGCCCCGTCAGTTTCAAACCCCTGCGATCAGAACCATCTCTAGGACACATGGGTCGCATGTGAGACTCAGACACAGATAATTTGAGAATCCTACATGGCTCTCGTAAAAGCTTGCATCCCTTAGAAAAGGAGAGTTGCCGAATCCTTACCTCTGAGAAACATACTTCTTGGGTCCTGTTTGCAGAGAAGGGAGGTTAATGCTATCAGTTTTATTGATCTAAGCACAATTTCTCATGCACCTCTTGGCACCTCTATCACTAACGACAATGTTTACAATAAACTTGTTGCATCCACAGAACAAAAACACACCCCTCCTTTCCCTAGCGCATTCCCATACCATAGTGAAAGTGAGGTGAGTAAAATAGGATCCAAATAAGCTCCTTTTCCTCTTTACTGGGGGTGGGTCTTTTATTAAACATTGTTGTCATCATTAAATAGTTTTAAAGCCTGCATGTATTTATAAGGTGTATTTTGGCCTATCTCCTAATTACTGTTTCAGACTCATTTTTCACTCCCTCTCCTCCTGAATGCAATATTTTAGCCATATCAAAAACTTTTACGCTTTTTGGCTAAGCCATGAGTTTCTTCTCTTTACTCATTCTATTTCTTCACCCCTCTCCCTTTTCAGGGAACCTTCCCCATACTCACCCCCCTCGATCCTGCCTGCCCTTCAATTATCTGGGAAGTCAATATCCCATTATAGAACTACACATAGTGTATTGTAATTTCCTGTATACTTAAGTGTTTCTCCCGTAGAACTGTAAAGTGCTGAGAGTATGCCTTCTTACAATTGCATTCGCATCTTCTAAAACTGCTTGGCACTCAGTAGATACTCAAAGAGTGGGAAGGTGGATTTCAGAAGGTGGAGGGTTAGGGGAAGTGATGAAGAAGGAGAAGCGGTAGAGAAGTAGAGGGGTGTGGATAACAGGTGTATGTATACATGGTGGAGGGAGAGCTGGTGGGGGTTGTAGATGGGAGAGAGAATGGCAGAGGAGTTGTGGGATGCTAGAGAGGTGGGTGGATGGTTGAATGATGGATAGATGGTAGAGGAGTTGTTGGTGGGGATAAGAATGGGTGATGGATGGGTGGGTGACAGGGGTGTACGCTTTGTAGTGAAGGCTGTGTGGATCAAATATCACACTGTAACCTTGGTCTTATTAACACCCTGTATTAATTCCCATATTAAATGGCATAAAGCTGTCCTACAAGCCTGAAATTCATTGCTTTACCATTGTTGAACTCCCTCAACTTTGGAAGCCTGTGCTAAT
Organism: Cuniculus paca; assembly: GCA_004365215.1. Lineage (NCBI taxonomy): Eukaryota > Metazoa > Chordata > Mammalia > Rodentia > Cuniculidae > Cuniculus > Cuniculus paca. The sequence continues at coordinate 2,896 of RJWT010008243.1, read as the reverse complement.
TTAGGAAATGTGCTTCTGTATCAATTAGACTATTCCATCTGCCACGTAAGTGCTGACGTCACATTCTTATGACTTTTTGAGGGGTCTTCAGTGAGAACAGGTGTCGTCCTCAACAGAAAAGCGATGCTTTCTTAGTTGGTTGGTACCAGAGGCAAAGTGGTCCCCACACCACACTCACTACTTTTTGGTAGTGCTTGAATTTTGACACCTGGCAGTAATTTTAAATTTTTTGTTAACTTTGGGGAGGAGGAATTTTAGAATGTGATATGTTTTTATTCCTTCACAAGCAGAAAATAGATTATTTTCACAAACCATAAAATAGAACAGTAGTATTTACAGTATGATATTTTCTTAAAACATGGGCAGAACAGGACTATTTTTGTATTCAAAATAGGTTTTTAATAAGGAATTAACTGTGTAAGTGTGGACAAACAAAAAAAAAAAACTTCTCCTTTTTGAGAATTTAAGGTTGATACACTCCCAGAAACATCATAATGGGCCTCTCCTATCAAAATTTTATAAATGATTCTTTGTTTTTCCTTCTACTATTCTCCTATAAAAAGTCAATAATTCCCTTCGATAGAAAACGCTTCTATATAAACACATGTGACTTTATTTGCTAGTTTGGGTAAAGACAAGAGATGAACCGTTTAAGTTGTCTCCTATTAAAATAAATGTAGTGAATGACACTGCAAAAGGTGTTTTCTTTAAAAAAAAAAACCATTATGGGTAATGATAGTATTTTCAGAAAATGACTCCAACTCCCGATGAAAATTTTGAGCCTGTGAACTCTCTCTGCACACTTATATTCAACAGAATACAGATTTTCATATATTAAATTTGTATTACCAATAATTTTACATTGCCTGATAATCACAAAATATAATGTGGTACAAATAGCTTTGATAATAACAATATACTAACAGCCATAGATCTTTTTAAGATAGGTCACTAGAGATTAAAATAAATGTAAACAGTGATGCTTGGATCCTCAAGGCAGAGGATGCTCCTGATTTACCTGAATTGATTAATATATTAAACACTAGAATATATTTAAATGGGCTATTTGGTTCCCTAGAACCTAGGAATTTTGGATTCTATGTTATTTAAGACATTGAGGATATTCGAATCTGGGTAGCTGAGGCTAATTTTAAAAGACTTTTTGATGCATTTGTAATTACTATGTACACACAAGTTGAGTCTCTTGGTAGAGAAGGCAATCTATCTGCTTAAAATAAGTATTTCCATTTTGACTTCAAAGTTCTGAGTAGATTTCAAGGAAGAAGAGGGATTCCTCTGTCTCCAGAGCAAAGTCCTCTGCTTGTGGTCAAAATGTTCCACTTTCCTCCCTGTAATTAGTTCTAACCAGTGTCCTGTCTTCAGCTTTGGCTACTTCTGGACTGGGCCTTCTGCTCTGAAGACTTTCCTCAGGTCACGGAGGCCAGCATACCACCCTGGCTCTTCCCTGGCTCTTTCCTGGAACAGAAAAGGTCATCCATGCCCCCTGGGAATCATATTCTGATGTGAAGGTTTGGATTTCTGGTGAGTTCTCAACTGCTGCTAGGAGAATGTGAGCTAGCAATAACATCCTGACCATTTCAAAAACTAGAAGAAAGGATGATGAGTGATAAATGTTTGTGGACACAGATACGAACATTACCCAATGTATGTACGTATGTATGTGAACATCATTGGATACCACACCATATGCACCATTTTTATGTTTGTAAGAATCAATCAAAAATAAAGTTTAAAAAGAAAAAGAGGTTTACGGCTAAGACAAAACTTAAACATAAAGCTGCCACAAAAAGACATCCTAAAGGCTGTAAAGAACTCCCTTTCTTTACCACTTCTTTTCAACCCAAATCGCTGTTTGCAAATTCTGACTCACTCTTACACAGAAGCCACTGTTAACAAGGATAAGCATGATTCCTTGCTCCTGGTGATGCAGGCGAGGAGTCTGTCCTACCCTGAATTCTCTAGGACTCTCTGGGTGACATGGCCCTAGTCACCCATCCCTCCCCATATCACTCCTCCATCTCCTCCCGCCTACTGCACATGGGGCTGTCACGGAAGACCCTCCTGCTGCTGTCCTGTGTCACTACTGTGCTGACACCATCTGTCGTCTTCCTTCCTTTTGGTTTGGGTTTGAGCCTCTCTTAAATCAGGGCTGATCTTCAGGAAGCAAAGGAGCAGAACTCAATGTGAGAATCTGCAAAAGGGTTTAGCCATGTCCTCAAGAACACCACCTGCTTTCTGGCACCATCCTCAGCCTTTCACCCAGGTAGTCCTGGGTGCGGTCTTTCCAGGGAAGGTCCCTGCCTGTGTCTTTTGTTATTATTTCCTCGTGGTCTCCCTGTCTTTCCTTTCTTATTTTTATAAGAGAGTTGACTTGCTGTTTGGTTCATGGTCTGTGGGAGACTGCTACAGAACCTGGAGATTTTAAAGGTTCATGCAATACCTCACAGAAATTTACAGTCTTATTGCAAGGAGGAAATTAGCTCCATTTTGGTTACACAAGTGAGAAGAGAGGGTTACCAGCAGGAATATTTGTTCAGTAAGTGTAAGTACAGGTAGAGGCAGGATAACCTGACATGGGGCCACCTAGGACATGTAGTCATTTAAAATTTTTGACTATCCTCTTCTTCCTGTGTTTAAGTCATTCCCTGCAGTTTAGGAAATAGAAACAAAGAAACAACCGAAAGACAGGCCACCATGTTTACAAACCCAGCGACTCAGGTACGAGTTTATTCCCAAGAATTTAGATATTGAGAGGACAGGTGGAGATGAGGAGGAGGATTCATCTGGCTGCAGAAACATCCAGTATCCAGGAGCAAGTGCACATGTCCGTGGCTAAAGGAGAGGCCCTGTGCTCTGACCACTGTGCCTGAGCTGT